>JADRCD010184665.1:1305-31448 GCA_019843815.1 Montemys delectorum
ATATATATATATATATATATATATATATATATATATATATATATATAACATAGATCTGAGTGAAGCACAAGGATGCAAGTAGGTGACCTCCAGAATTGTCTAGACATTCAAAGTGAGAGCACCATCGGGCAGTCCATACACAAGGGCTTAGGAAGGAAGGTCATCTCCTGCTATTGACACTGCTGTGGTTTCTAGAACTTCATGAAACAGAGCATAGTGCTTGAAGGCTCAGTGGTCCATATGTGGTGGGGATTTACATGTGTTTGTATGTAACCATCCCTGGGAAACTTAAAGTTCCTTTGAGAAATTATACTTTATCAACATGTCCAGAGAATAGCCCTGATTTATCAGCTACTTGTAAAATCCACTTTAGGATATACAGAAATAGTATATTGTAGAAGAGGAATTAACCCCCACAAACGAAATGTATACATTATATCTTTATTCTAGTTACCCTTCTATATGCTGTCAACTTATAACTTTGCATATTACTTCTGTGTTTTAAAAAGTGCTTTCTTTATTATATAGTGTCTCTGTTCATGAGAATGAGCGCCTTTGGAGCCTTAATTCCTTTGTTCTCTGTATAAATAACTTTGACTTTCTACTATGCAGGTAGCATTTCATTAGTGAATGCTACACATACTGAAAACAAGCAGGCTTCTTGTCTTTGTGGAGGCTTATTTTCTAGTGGGATGAAACATATAGTAAGCAAAATGAGGGAAAATCCCACATATTAAATGGTGGTTGGTGGGTAATTGGTATGTGGCATATGGTAGTGTTGCATATAATCTACAGCTTCCAAACCAAGTACACTGGAATAGATTCAAAGATCTTAAAATTTAACATGAGACAAAGTTTAGAACCCGATAAAATAGGCTTAATTGAAATAACAAAGAAACTGGTGTGTGTACATTCAGACTAGCTAGGCCTGGCTGCTCTGGAAATGTCTGAAATTTGCTTTCTCTAAGACAGAGAACAAGGATGCCTCTTTGAGGTCCTTTTCAGCCCTGTGGAACTGTCGTTTTTAAATATTAGGTCTTTGCTTATATGCATATTAATAAAACTAAAGTCAAGAAAAGGCTAAAATCATTAGACCATGCCCCAGGTACCCCAGGTGACCTGGACATGATAAAGGGCACTGCTGACCTGTCAGGGCTAGTTTCCCCACAAAGGGCAAAGACTTGGCCCAGCCATTCACAGCAAGAACAAAAATGTCCTCAATGCTATCAGAGAAGATGGAGAAACTGGGCTCCCATTGGGATGTGCTCTCCATTCTGCTCCAGGCTGCTGTACTGTGCCCTTCAGTGTGGTTTGTTTGGCTGGGGCTATTTTTTATTGTTGTGTTTAGTTTTTGCAGTTCCTTTAGGTTCTTTCCCAACTGCTAATACAGAGAATGTATTTGCCAACCATAATTGAAGTACTGGGAGATTTTACAAATTCACATTAGCTGAGTGATGAGATAATCAGAACTGAGCAGAAATTATTCGTCTCAGTTGCCTTATGTATTAAACAAACAAACAAATAAAACAGAGGCCTGATCACATAAACCCTGACATCCCTGCAGACCTGAAATCCAGGGTTCAAAGGTTACTCAGAATGACAATTCATTTATCCAAACCTTGCCTCATTAGATGGGTCTTTGTGCAGAATAATTGTCCTCATTTAATTGGCTTAGATGTTGAGGTAGGAGTTAATTAAATTGTGCCAGTGATTGAGAGTGTGTTTCAGTGTAGAAATGAGCCAGATACACTCCTAGCTTTATACCAAAGCCCCTTGTTAGAGACAGGAACCATGGGTAAAAGGCATAATCGAAGTAAATGTATAGTTCAATTCAACCTTATACCCAAGTCAGAGCCTCAATACTCACTTGACAGAGATCTCTCCTCCAGCACACAAGACTTCCTTCCTGTCTTCTGGGTGTGAGAAGGACAGTCACCTGGGCAGCTAACTGAAAATGTTTAAGAAAGAGAGAAGGAGATGGGAAAGGAACAAAGGAAGGAGAGATGGACAGACAGACTAACCTAGACCTGAACTCGGGTGCTCAGATGAAAGGTGGGAAACACTAGATTTTGGCTGTGAGTTTTATCTGGTATGTTCATCATCTGAGTTAATCTAGACCTCTCACCCTTTAGCATGAAGTTCTGTATATTAACAAGGGAACTGGGGCCTTTACATTGCCCATAGATTGTGGGTTAATTAATTTCCTGTTGCTCATGTAGCAAGATGAAGCACAGTGAGACTGAACTGAACATAAGACCCTTAACACTCGTTGTCTGGCCATGGAAATGTGGGCGTTTCATGACATAATAACACATAGGCAGTGAATCGTAGTGGACAGGGGTATTGTGAACAGCACACCTGATATAGATGCCTCTCTAGATGGACTGGACCATTGGGGTGGTTTTGCCTTGTTTCTGAGATGGGACCTCATATAGCCCAGTCTGGCCTCATAGCCAAGGATAACTTTGAACTTCTGATCCTCCTTCCTGTGCCTCTTGAGTGCTGGGAGAATAAGCACATGCCATCATGTTGGGTTTTTGTATCTACATCTTTGTGTGTGCTTGGGCTGCTCTCTACCAGATGAGCTACAACCCTAGCCACAAGATGCTTGTTTCTTGAAACTCCTCATGTTTAGTCCACAATTAAGCTATAGTTTATCTCTGAATTATATTTTTAAAAATATGAATGGCATCATCAAAGTTAATATAAAGTGTTACAGTTTTTCAGTCAGTAAAGTTTTCAGTGAAAGGTAACTTACACAGTGATTAGCTAGGAATAGCAGTGAACATTTTTATTTTTAACTTTATAACTTTCTATTTCCATCCTTGTTTGTTCTGTGCCTATTATTTGTAATGTGTACATAATCCTGTTAGAAACAAAAACATTTAATAATTTAAACTAAAATGACTATGCAGGCAACTTCTGTTTGTTTTCTATCCATGTTTTTTATTTGTTTGTTTGTTTTGTTTTTGTTTATTTGTTTTGGGTTTTGTTTTGTTTTATTGGTTTGTTCACTTTTTGGAAAATAATCTTCATAGTTTCTTAGATTTGTGCTAACTATAATTTTATTCTTTTTAAAGCAGTGTTTCTCAACCTGTGGGTCATGACCTCTTTGGAGGAGTCAAATGACCCTTTCACAGGGATTGCCTAAGAAAACACAGATATTTACATTATGATTCATAACAGTAGCAAAATTACTGTTATGAAGTACCAGTGAAAATGATTTTATGGTTTGGGGTCACCACAGCATGAGGAACTGAATTAAAGTGTCACAGCACCAAGGAGGTTAAGAACCACTGCTCTAAACAAAAAGTCTGTTTTCACATCTTACAGTTTTTAAACATTATTTTCTCAGTAAGTCATGGATATTATATTATATTGGTGTGTTTAATGCTGTCTTTTACTAGAAACACATGGAGTTTGCCTGAGTCGGGCTGTTTCCTTCCTTTTTGTGAGGTATTTGTCAGGCCTTTGTGGAAATACTGAAACTTAGGAGCCTTAGTGAGCTTGGTGCCCACTCTCATCTTCCCTGTAACAGCAGCAACTGAAGTTACTTTAAAGGTTAGGCTATAGCTCAGTGGTAGTATGCTTGCCCGCCCCAGAACCTTACAAACAAAAATTACCTGAAAATATGTTTAAGATAATGTCAAAGGTTGGAAAAACAAAAAATGTTGACTGTCTCTTTCTGTGTCTCTACCTGAACCAGAGATGTGTGCTCTTTCCATAGAGTGATGGATTTAGAGTGAGGTTCTCAGATACACTTGTCTGAATCTCAAAATGCTTGTGACATCTTCAAGTAAAATTTAGCATCTCACCAAGAAAATGGAAACAAAAAAATCTCTTTCTGTGTGTCTCTGTTTATCTGTTTCTCTGTCTCTCTCTGTCTCTCTATACTGTCTCTCTGTCTTTTTGTTTTTGTCTCGCTGTCTGTCTCTGCTTTCTCTTTCTGTTATCTGTCTTTTGCTCTCACCCTGCTGTCTGTCTGTCTGTCTGACTGTCTCTCTCTTCTGTCTCTCTGCTGTCTCTCTTGTCTTTGTATCTCTCTGTCTCTCTGTCTCTGTACTGTCTGTCTTTTTGTCTTTGTCTCTCTGTCTCTGTCTCTCTCTCTCTGCTCTCTGCTGTCTGTCTGCTCTTTCTGCTCTCTGTCTGTCAGTCTGTCTGACTCTGTCTCTGTGTCCTGACTGTCTCTCCCAGTGTGTGTGGGGAAGGGGAGAACTCAGACTTGGAAGTGTGAAGGACTGTTAGCTGAGAGTACTTTTGATTATTATTACTGCATGTTAATCTCTCACTGTGTGTTTCAATCAAATTATTGCTTCATTTAAAGAACATAAGATCAGAGAGTTCCTGTAGCTGACATGTCTAAAAGGAATAGTCTTCGTGTGGAGAGTTTCTGCCCTTCTCATCCCATAATTCATCTTTTCCTCATTTTTCTTCCTTCTCTGGCTTTACCCTTCCCTTCTACTTCCCATTATCCTATTTCTACCCTCAGGCTTTCTTTCCTGACAACTGAAACCATGCTTTGATTCTGTTTGCAGCTTTTAAGTTCCTGCCGGACCGGCAATCCTTCTCCCAACTCTTAGAAATAAATACAAAATTAGTCATGATTGTCAAATAAGGATGAACAGAGTGAAAAACAAAACCAAAAAAATCTCCAGAATATCTTGTCATCATCTAAACAGTGGCAGAACACAGTTTTCAGCAAATCTATGCCAGGCCTGATGGTCTTGCCTGGACTTAGCCTGCAGGACAGTTGGCAAACCCTGACTTTTAAAGGAGCACCACCACTCAGTGTGAACATGTATGTACAAGTTAGTGTGTCTAGGTGTGTATTTGTGCCTAAGCACCCAGTATGAAAGGAACGTAGCCGAGAGCAGTGACCGTGTGTGAACCTCTGCTGCTCTCCTCCGCCCTAGATCCCTGTCAGTGTGCTTTTAGGAGTTAGGAGAATGGTTCCCTACGTACATTGCTGGTCTGTATACAGGATGGAGATCTGCAGAGCTCTTCGGAGCTCTGGTCAAGGAGTTGCATTCTCTGAAGGGTAGGGGGAGCTGGATCAAGGCAGGCCTGTGAAGGCAGGGAGGGGAAGCACAGTCCCCACCTCTGCTCTGGAGTTGGCACTTCTAGCTAGGAAGATCGGGGACCACCCCACCCAGTGGCAGGAAGTGACATGGTAGGCCCAGGCAGCTTCCACTCTCTTCCTACGTGTGTTACAACTCTCATATGACACATGCTCCCAGACGATCTTTGGTGAAACAATTCCTGCACCTTTATTTATTTCTTCTGGATAGAGTCTCACATACATTTTGGGGTGGGTTGGAGTCTGACAGCAGATGCTTTCAGTTGGTCTGGTCTGAGAGGTTAGGGCTGCCTCATCTGCATGTGGAGAGGCTTTGAGTGGTGCTGCTGATCCTCTCCATAGGTGCTGTGCTCGTGTGAAGGGCCTGGCCTCCTGGTAGGGAACAAGTGAAGCACTTACTGTCCCGTGCTATGTATGAGGTGCCAAGGCTTCCGAACCCACTCAACCTTACAAAGTTTTCTGGCACTGTCCACTGCCTCACAGTACATTTAGCCAAAGTAGTTTCCTTCTTTATTTTCTTCTGCTCTTTCTCGATATGGCATACTGTTCTGTGGTATAGCAAGCTACTAGTTCTTAAATCTAGTACCCTATCCTATAGTTTTACTAGGGAAAAATATAAAGCATGGATAAGTGTCTCAGCAGTACAATGTGTGAGTCCCATCTCCAGCACAGAGAACAACCCAAACCACAATGGTCATTTCATCCGAACTGTGGATCTTCTCATAGTGGAGCATAACTACATAAACTACGAACTCTCAGGCCTTTGGTGGGGTTTGATCTGAACTTCAGGGCTTCGTATACCAATTTCCATGACACTGATGATTTCTGGAATGATTTCAGAACACATGGGTTCTGTTAGTGTTGTTTGGTCTGGCATGTACATCTCACAGTTCTGACAGTGTACATACTTTTTAAGAGTCTCTATGGAGAGGATATCTGTTCTCACTAAACAAGAGAACACGTGGATAAAATGGCTTCTCGAAATCCGTGGCACTGAGGTCAGTCCAGATAGATTCAGAAGACTTATGGCGAAGGATGTGTTTACTTCCACCTTAACTGAGAAATCTAAGAACCAGATCACATAACCTTGTCCTTGGGCCTCTGAGAACTAGACATGGCTACATAATGTAGCAAACGGCTAATGGTGACGTCTAATGGTGACTTAAACACAGCATAAATTCAACACACGTGGGAAAATGTGTTGGGGTGCTGCTCGGGCCACTCTGCCATCAGGGCCAGGATGCCTTCCAGCTGTCTGTCTGTCCCAGTACACATGGATAGTGCTTTCATTTCATGGACAGGAGGAATGTTAGCATCCCTGTCCCTGCAGCAACATGAAAAAGGTCAGAGCACCCCTGTGAGCCACACCCAGCCTTTGTCTCTTCCCAGTGGCCAGAGCTTAGTCTCATGGCCACGTCCTTCTGCAAGTGAAGCTGGAAGTTACACTGCTTTATTTGGTTTTTAGTATCTGGAGAACAATGTACCCAGAGGGAAAAACGTTAAATCTTAAAGAGGGATAAAATAGCTTGTAACTTTATACATAGAGGTTTGCTTTTTTTTTTTTTTTAATATAAGTGGAAGTTTTTCCTGTTCTCGCTCTCTTTCTTCCTCTCTCTCTCTCTCTCTCTCTCTCTCTCTCTCTCTCTCTCTCTCTCTCTCGTGTGTGTGTGTGTGTGTGTGTGTGTGTGTGTATGTATGTGTTTGTCTGTCTGTGTCTATCTCTTTATTTCTCTCTGTCTCTGTCTGTCTCTCTCTCAGAATTTATTTTGAAACAGAATCACTCTAGCCATATATTTGGAACTCTTCCTACCTCAACATCCCAAGAGCTAGAACTCTGACATTTGGGGGTTATCAGAATGTGCCACCACACCCAATTATTAGGTGATAATGGGGACTTGGGACCACAGTTACATGACTTTTTTAAAAAAAAAAAAAAGAAACACAAACATACTTTGATTTAAAGCATTTAAAAAGCCTACAAGTAGTTTATAGTAGATTGGCCCTTACAGTCATCTCCACCATGAATAAGTACATTGTAAATGTGTTCTCTTAGTCTGTCATCTTTACTTAGCTGTAAAGTACACTTTTCATGTCTGATGTGGGTCATTGAATTAATATTTGAGAATTCTACATCTTTTACTCCAAAAAAACTTTAAACTTTTTTTTTTATAAATGAAATATATAATATTCCATTGTCTATGCCTGGAAAGTTAACCATGGCACAAATACAATTTATGAGACTAACTTATTTTTTATTTTTTTTTTATTTTTGGTTTTTTGAGACAGGAGCCTAACTTATAATATACAATATTTTATATAATAACTTGTGACATTATAGAGAAGACATTGATGTTTGTCCCCTGGCACACAGTTCTCAAACCCATGAAATGTCCTGCATGAGAGGTAACAGGAGCAACTCTTCAGTATTTGGTTTTAGTTGCAGGTTCCTAACAGAAAAACATTCTAAGAATGTGGATCTTTAGAGTGGTAAGACTAGCTCTTGTATGCTAGCAAGATGACTGGTATCCAGCTCCCAAGGTAACTCACTCATGATGAAGGCCAGACACCAGAAGGACAAAAAATGTCACTGAAGCAAAAGGGTTTTTAGCCTTGACACCTTCAAGCCTGAAGCTAGAAGTTATCTTAATTACTAGTGTCCCATAATTTATCTAGTCATGCTATGTAATGAGTCCTTCGTAGAACCCTGGATCAAGGAGTGGGAAGAGCTTCTGGGTTGTTGAACAAATTCATGTGCTGAGAAGGTTCAGACCGCTTGCACAAGGACAGTGCTTTTAGACCTGGTCACCTTTAGTCCTTCATCCAAAAGTCTGTCCATCTCTATCAGTTGTACCAGCCTCTGCAATGAACCAGGAAATGAGTTCTGTTCTTGGCCAAACATCAGAATACAACCAAACGACCTCTTGGACCAGTTAAGATGGCGGTGTTTTAATGACCCTTCAGCGTAAAGCTATAAAAAGAGTATGTTTGTACTTTAAAAAGACTTGTTTGGTGACAGTTGATATGTATTTAACATTGTTTCCCAGGTACTGAGCTGAAAGACTCCAGCCATAGCCGAGATGAGTAACCACCAAGGCTTTAATATGGAGTTCATTCAGTTCTTTTGACTTAGGAGGGAGTGAGCAAAACTCAGTTGTGATTCATGCTTTTCATGTTTTGGGTAAACCTTAAGAAGTCTATCTGGAAGGAAAGGCTGGTAGTATGGATTATACAATTTGCTTTGTGACTGTTTTGGTTGATTAGGTTGCTTTTGTTTGTTTGATCATTTTGTTTTGTTTCTTCCTAGATAAGTTTTCACTGTGTTGAACTTCTGAACCTCCTGCCTGGTTCTTCTGATCACAGACATGCACAGTTATACCAACCCACACGATTTGGCTTTTGAAAAAAGTTTGTGCCTTAACGGTTTGAGCTTTAATGTGTAGTCAGCCAATTCACATGTTTTGATAGCATTTATGAATCTGTATCTCGCCTCAGTCCTTCCATAAGACTTTCTTTTTGTGTGTGGACTGGATTTCTGTCACATAGCCAGGAACAAGTGTGGATCCAAGTAAGCTTGGGTTTTCTCGGCCTAACAGCAGAGTAGTGGTAGTGGCCAGGACTTGGTGTGTAGAGGCTGGTCATAAAATTTTTTCTTGGTGCTTTAGAGTTAAAAATATCACACCAGGACCTGAATTGATTCAGTTGTTAGAATGATTATTAATTGCTTGAAATAGCCATGTCTCTGGCTTCTAATTTAAGATATGGTGTTTGAATTAAATTTTTCTTTGTTTCCTGAAGCTGTAGCATGTTTACTTGACAAGCACTTAGGAACACAGCTTGTGTCTTTGTGAGCCAGCAGTAGCTCAGAGAGGTCAACAGTATTATACCCAGTGGCTCTCGGAACCAGGATGCTAATTTTTATTGGTAGCTGCTGACAAATTAGTATTAAACGTTTTGTACCCCTGACAGTTTCCAATCTGATCTATGCTGTTAAGTGATATGTTGTAGCATTGATCATGAAGATATTTTTTTCCTCCTGGCTCATTTGTGAGAGCAACTGCTATCTCTAATCAATGAGACCTACAACTGGATCATGAGTCTTTTGGGACAAGCAGAGTGGTTCAGACTGCAGCAGCAGATTATGAGAATAACCCTTCTTCCCTCTAGTCTGCCAGAGTACATCCCTCCATCTAACAAGGAGCCCTCCTCCGAGGACTGCAGCTCAGCTGCATCCATACAACCCAGAGTCCAGTGGCCCTTGACTGTTCTGCTGATATACCTCTTCCCAGTATTTAATACCCAGAAGCTGCATTCCCATCCTCTTTCTTCTTGGTTTCTAATACAACTGCTTTCCACTCCTGTTTCTCTCGTCTCTACTTGCATCTTTTTTTATCATTGTCCACACATGAAAACCCACCCTGCTCAGCCCTAGACCAAAAGTTGTCTTTTTCCATGAGATGTGTGAGAATCCATCATAGCCTCAGGCTTCCTCCCTGCATATGGCTCCTGTTATCATAACTCATGTTCTCATCTTTTATACTTTTGCCTAATTGTTTTAGTTAGATTACCCTAAGAAACCCAGACTCTGCAGTTTGTAGAGGGAACACCCTCCCCTTAACTCCTTCCTCTCTACTTTGACAGTCCTGTAGTGGCTGGCTCAGAAACTTTCTTGTTACTCTTTGCCTCGAAAGCCTCTGCTTATTTCCCTTCCCCATGAAAGAAGCCGTGGGCCCCCAAGCCAACTCTCAGAGGCCCACCAGGAATCAGCTCTGACCTACTTTTCTAGGTTTGCTTTCAATTAGAATATACCATCTGTCTGTTACTATTCACTAACGTGTTATAGTTGAAGGCTTACAAACCCACAAGTCCACAGAGTACGATATGTAGCCCAGGCTGGCCTCAGAAATCATATCCATCCTCCTGTTTCCAAGTCCTGGGATTATAGAATGCACTAACACAACAGGCCTGATAACAAATTCCTGACATGTTCTGAGTCTCCCAAACAGATTGGAAGGCACATACACACACAAACCACAGAATCTAGTTGTGCTCAGACATTGGAAACAGCTAATTTGGCTGGGACAGCAGCTATACTGAGGACTCCTACCCCATTTATTACCAGGTGCCCCTTGTACTTCCTTCTACTGTGTGCCAGTCTGCAGAGGGATGGGATTTGGGGGAAGGGCTCTGTGTACTTTTCTCTACTGTGCTGCCAGAAGCCCTCTTAAAGTAGTGTGTGGGTTTGACAGTACCTAAGAACAAAAGAGCAATTATATTCATCCCAGAGGAAGAAAGATGGGATTCCTTAACAGTTTTAGATCTTAAAATAAAAATAATTTGAAAACCATACCCAAGTCCCTGTCTGTAGTAAGTCTCTTTGCTGTATAAACATCATTAAATAAAAGTTTGTGTGTGTGTGTGTGTGTGTGCGCGTGTGTGTGTTGATACATACATAAAGTCAAAATTTGGGTAAAATTGTACAAGTAGGCAGGAATTGAATGCATATTAAAGCTATTGAACAGCTGTTTTTAAAATCATCAGGATGCTTTTTAGAAATGTAATAAACACTTTAAAAGAGCCCTAGCTATAATGACATTGATCTATGATTCAAATTCTGAGTATGTGTTTTTTTTTTTTGAACTTATATTTAATCAATTTACAACATACATTTTGGCAGTGCCTACAAAAAAAAAAAAAAAAAAAATTAAGGGTAAGCTGTAACGTTCCAGGGCCCCAGATAGGGTCTTTCAAATTCAAAGCTTTTCTTAGAGCTCTTGAAGTCAAAGCTAAAGGGTATTTTATGGTACTTTAAATTCAACTGTTCCTGAAGTAGAAAAGCAGGTGAAACAGAAGTGCTAACCGCACTTGAGGGAGTGTGAGTCAATGCAGAAGCCTGGAATTCCCATCACCATGCTCAAACTCTTGTGGGACATTGCCCTTGGCAGGTTGCTGTCAGTGGTCTCACCGTGCAGACGAATGCTTTCATTACCACCTTGCATTCTGCTTTCCTAAGCACTGAAAACCACTGGGGTGGATGTCTATAATTGTTCCTAAGTAACCCCATACTCCTGATGTTAGTATTTTAGGTGGGCTGGGTTTTTATTTCTTTTTTTTTTTTCTACACACAAAAAGAAAGCTTTCTCCTTTGGGTAATATTTAGATCCACTTCATTAATTCAATTATATTTGCATAAGAACCCGATTAAAAGGTTCTTACCATACCTCTTACTGTTCAACTGATACAATGAAGAGAGACTCAAAAGATATTTCTGTTGCAGAAGTAAGCTTGCTACAGTTAACATGAAAATGAGAAAGCACTCTCATTAATACATAAGGCAAAATATATTTGTGCAAAATTAAATTAAACTAGATGATTGACTTAATATGCCTTACTCTTTATTTAATTAAACATCTTTATAAATGTATTTTCATCACTCTCCCAGTTTCTCCCAGATTCTCCCCACCTCCCTACCTACCTAACTTTATGTTCTTTTTCTCTCTCAAAAAAAAAAGAAAGAAAGAAAAAAAGAAACCAGGAAACAAAACAATACACACAAAAATAAATCAAGTGAGCAAGACATCAGTAAGAGACAGAAATTGCCAAAACCAAGCAAAATGAAGCCAAAATGTCCATAAAAGCAGTATTGAGATTGTTTTGTGTTGGTCAGCTTCTCTTGGCCATAGAGCCTGCTCTGAAGCTTGGTTACTCTGTGAGATTCCACTGGAGAAAACTAATTTCCCCTTTGCCACGGGCTATCAATTACAAATAGCTTCTTATTTAGGGATGGAGCGCCATGTTCACTCCCCTTCTCAGTGCTGGCACCCTGTTTAGCTTTAACCTGTGCAGATCTTGTGCGTGTTCTGTGCATTTATGTGTGGATCAGTTCTGTTGTGTCTGGAAGATAGTTTCCTTAGAGTCATCCATCACCCCTGGCTCTTACAATCTGTCTTCATCCTCTTCCATGTTGCTCACTAAGCACCGAGGGATTCTATAAAAACATCCTGTTTAGTACTAAGTGTTCCAAAGCCTCCCAGTCTGTGCGTATTGTCTAGTTGTGAGTCTTCATGTTCATTTCTATCTACTGTAGGAAGGAACGCCTCTGATGAGGCTTGAACGAGGCACTGGTCTATGGGTATAGCATTATGTCATCAGTATTAGCATTAGCGTTATGTCATTAGGAGTCGTTTAATTGCTCTGTTCCTTTGGCAGAATAATAGCAGTAGTTTTTCACCTAGACTCATGTCCGATCAAGAAGCTACCTTAAAAAAATAATTCTTTTAGGGGAACCGGGAGTATGGAGTACATGCTTCGTCTGTGTGAGGCCCTGATGAAAACATCTTATGCTGGTAGAGGGCAAAGGACCTTCCCAAGGGTTGAATGATAAGCCAAGAACTTGGCCTGATAAAAACATCTTATGCTGGTAGAGAGCAAAGGATCTTCTCAAGGCTTAATGATGAGCCAAGAACTTGGGATTAGATTTAATGACTCAAATTCTAAAAAACAGTTTTCTTTGTATATTAATACCTAAGAATTCACAGTTAAAGATCAAAATGAATACATGTCTTATCAGAATGTGAAGGTATAAAGCAACTGTGAATTAGTTTCTTTGTATATTAATACCTAGGAATTCACAGAGTTAGAGATCAGAATGAATGCATGCCTTTATCAGAGTGAGAAGGTATAAAGCAACTGTGAATTTGTTTAAATGAAAGATGTGTTTATGAATAAAAAGTAGTTTTCTGCCTACAGTCTTAAATTACTATTAATTAAGCACTATGTAATATGATAGATAATTACTGTGCTTTAATATGGATGCTTGTGGATTTGCTACTCTTTCTAAGTAGCTATTGTTGGCTAATAGTCTTTGGGGAATCATTCATACAGACATTCTGGCTCAAAAAAAAATCTATAAATACCAATGGGACAGACATTTCTGAAGCATGGCTGATATGAAATAAAATGCACTTTTATTTGAAGTATATCATTTTGATTATAGTTTTTATCCATAACAATAACATTCATAATCTTTGCAGCAAAAGAATAAAGAAAAGCTTGCTATGTGGAGGGAAATTTTTCAGAGCAATCCAGTAGCTTAAAAAAGAAAAACTAGAGTCAGGCATATTGAGAATCTGATCTATTTGGGGGAACTTTAACTATTCTGTTCAGTAGTTTTAACTGGAGATGTTTTTATATGGCCTCCTTGTTTTTATTTTAATTAATATTTCTATGACAGATAATTAGGTAAAAGCTGTTGAATATTAAATATGGTTGGTTGTAGCTTAGGGGGAAATAAGCATTTCTGGGTCAAAGCTTTTCACAAAATATTGTGATATGTGAGCTGATTAATTGAACTGAATGCCAAGTGGGTTACCCCCATCCAATCAGACCCTCATAGTAACTCAGTTCGTTATCTAAGACTGTTCGACATGGAATGGCTGTTTATGTCAAAGTTAATGGTGTTCTTTTTAATCTCAGCTACTAATGGAATAAATCTTGATTAGAGAATAATTTCTACCTCATTCAGTTTAGCTGAGTGTAAGAATATCTCAGTCTGTCACATAAAGCATTTTAAATGTCAGACATTTGAAGCTCCTGATAGTTGTCTAGTGCTTTCTGAGGATTCACTGAAGACTTTAGAACAGGCTGCTCCATTGTCCTTGCTGTCAATGTTTTGCACCATATGTAAAAAAGGACAGTTTAACTTCTACTTTAAACAAAGAAGTTAAATGTTTTTATAAGGGGCAGAAGTGATGGCTCAGTGGTTAAGACCACTGACAACTCTTGCAGAAGACCTGGGTTTGGTTCCCAGCACACACAAGGCAGCTCACAACTTCCATAATTCTACTTCCAGAAGATCCAACAACTTCTGTCTTCTACAGGCACCAGGCACACATGATGCACATACATACACATAAAATAAAAAATAAATATTTTAAAAGTTTTTATCGATCACATTTAACATAATTTTGCTATGTATAGGGAGAGCATACCAAAATAATAGCCTTCAAATACATTTCCAAATTATTATAGCTTTTCAGACATCTTATATGTAGTTGATTTTAGTTTCAAATATTTTAGAAGCTAAGATAGAAGTCACTATATCTCTTCAAACCTCTCCAGTTATAAGTACTAATATTTAAAAACTTAGGCTGTTAGGTTAACTGGTTTGGGCTTTACTTGTCTTTTATAAAGAGAGACTGTGGGACTGTTCTGTAAATGCAGGCTGTGTATTGTCTGATCAAACATACACGTCTTTTTATACTAGGCTTAACTTTTACCCACAAAGCCTGTACATACCTGTTTGGAAACTTGTTTTTTTTTTTTTTTTTTTTTTTTTTTCTTTTTTTTTTTTGAGTAGCAGTAAATCAGACCAGTAGTTTGCTGGCATATTTGTAGTGTGAAAGATCATTGGAAGTCTAGGCTTACAGTGAGTTTTAGGTGCCATTTGTCAGATTAATTGTTTTGATAAATGACACTATTAACCTAAAAATGTCTTCCCTTCAGTCCTGCAGATTGAACTAAGGGCAGTGTGTAGACTGTAGTCAAATTAGCACCTTAGTTTTCTTTAATGGCTTCTTGCAATTTAAAGGCAAGTCTTAGGCTGAGACTGTGGGTCTGTGGGTAAGAATCCCAGGTATCCATGCAAAAGCCAAGCTTAGCTTTGCATGGCCAGCAACCCCAGCACGGGGGTGGGGGTGGGGTGGGTGGGCGGTGGTGCCAGTACTGAGGGGGCAGTACCAGTCCTGGGGGGAGGGGGCAAGGGGAGTCCTAGTCACTGTTCCACTCCTATAAAAAGACACTATGACGATGTCAACTCCTAAAAAAGAAAGCATTCAGTTTCAGAGATTTAGTCCATTATCATCAAGACAGGAGCATGTCAACATGCAGGTAGGTAGGGTCCTGGAGAAGAAGCTGAGAGTTCTACATCCAGATCTGCAGGCAGCAGGAAGAAAAAGAGCCACTAGGCCTGGCTTGGGCTTTCAAAACTTTAAAGCCCACCCCTGGGGACATACTCCCTCCAACAAGGCCATACCACCTAATTCTTCTCAAATAGTGCCACTCTTGATGCTAAGAATTCAAATATATGAGCCTATAGGGGCCATTCTTATGGCCACCACAAGCAGAGACAGGAGGATCATAGTGCTGCTGGCTGCCACCCTAGCCAGGTTCAGCAAGAGACCCTGGCTCTAGGAAACACGATGGAGAATGATCCAATGTGTTTTTGTAGATACAGCCTTGCTTGCACTGATATATATATTTATATATATATATATATGTATATATTTATTTATTTATTTATTTTAGAGCAAAGGTAACTGGTTGTCTATAACTACATTCTGGAATTTTTCGTTTACTCAGTGTTTACAGAGCTTGGAGCTATGTAGTGGACACTTGGTTATACCTAGACATTTATTATAGATCTCGGACAGATAACCTATTATTTGTCTTAGCTCAGGCTACTCTAACAAAATATTGAGTAGTTTGCAAACAAGATGTGTAGCCACTTCTTTCTCATGGTTATGAAGGACGAGCAGTTCAGGATCAAGTCATTGGCAGAGTTGGGGACTGACAAGGGCTTGTTCTTGGTTCAAAGCTTGTCCCAGTTGGGTTTTACATAGCAGACACAGGAAGCAAGCACTCAGGTCTCTTAAAAGGTCACTGATCACACTCATAAAAGATCCACCCTCTAAACTTCATACTGTCTAATCCCATGTCAAATAATCCACCTTCTGATTCCATCATGTTAAGAGGTAGGTTTCAATTTATGAAATTGGAAGTATTATCAGTCTAAAGTCTGTAATACTACATAACATCATTACCTTCAGAGTTTATTGCTATTTTTTGTTTTGGTTTATTTTTTGTATTTTTTTTTCAAGTCAAGGTTTCTCTGTTTAGCCCAGGCTGCCCTAGAACTCACTCTGTAGACCTTGCTAGCCTCAACCTCACAGAGATTCTTCTGACTCTATACCCCAAGTACTGAGGGGATTAAAAGCATGTACCACTCACTACTGCCCAGTTTATTACTTTTTCATATATCCAAAAATGCACTGTTCACAGTGTGAAAGATAAAGAAATTAAATCATGTTGTAAAATAAATATTGACTAGGCAGAGATACTTGTGTGAGGCTACTTTGTATTTTATATACAATTTCTGTTGTGGTGGAAATTCTGTGGCACCGGAAATTGTGTTGGGGGATCAGGGTTTGCCAGTTTTACAGCCCCATATCACATGAAAATTTTCAAAGAACACTCAAGACACAGGTGAAAAAAAAATGAAATTAAGGATTGTAAGGTGGGAATTACGGGAATTACGGGAGCAAAATGAGCCAAGTACCATGATCAGTGTGTGTAAAGTATCAAACCGAAACCTCTTATTTTATACAGTAACTAAAAATACAAAATTACAAATGGAATGGGGAGGAAGCATGTTCTTGTTTTAGGCTAGAATTGTTCCCAGTTTTAATGGATTCAGGTCAGGCTCCACCCTAAAAAGAAAATCTTACATCATTTTTTCTGACTTCCTTTTTTGTGATGATACAAACCTAGGGGCCATGGGTTCTAGGTAAACACTTTACTTGCCATTGACCCAATGTGTTATAGATGCTTTGGAAAGGTAAAGATGACTTGAGACCTGGTGTGTATGTTGTGGGTTTTCTTGCCCTGATTCTTGCCCTAAGTGTAAGCAAATGACTTTGGAAAGTCTTCCTTTATCAGAACATGAAATGTTTCAGTCCCTGTATGACTGGATTGTATACCTCAGAAAGCCTAGGAACTTCATTTTTAAAGCATATTATTTATGCATTGGTTTTTTCATAAACACCTCGACTCCCAAGTGTGTGTGATCTCTTAGTAAGTGGAGTAAGATAAGAATTGCATACTGAGAAAGCTTTATCAGGAAAAAAGACTTTGCTTTTTGAAGCATTCTGTGTAAAGAATTTTTCAAAGCTTATCTTTAGTAAGTAGTACATTTGTGCATTGAATTTTACTCCAGTCCCTATCATTCATTGCGTTTTTGCAATGGATGCCATTTGGGTACCTTCTTGTCCGTTATTTGCTCACACCATGTTTACTTTCTTCCTTTGCAGAGACACTCCTTGATGACTTCCTCCTCACGTATACCGTATTCATGACAACTGATGACTTGTGCCAGGCGCTGTTAAGACAATATCCTTCATTAACTTCAGGACACTGTGCCAGCTTCTTCTCAGAAAGATGTCCCACATTAGGAATTAACTGCCTTTCTTAATTTACTCAACCCATGGTGGAGTGTGGCTTTGTTAAATATTAATACAATGATATCCACGGTGAAGATGGGACAAGACAGGACAGACAGGGGCCGTGGGGGATGTGCCATTGCTGCCTTTACATTCTGTTCCGTGGGCAAAGCATACTGTTTAGACCATGTTTGCTTTATTTCTGTTTCTCATGGTTGCTTAGGGAGCTGGAGGTAAAATTACCTTCCGGATAAACCCAAGTCAGCAGGTCGAGAGGATTGACAATAACAAACAATAAATACCTTATAGGAGAGTCAGCTTCTTAGAGTGAGACCTCCTGTGCAAATGAACCTCGTGTGTGTGTGTGTGTGTGTGTGTGTGTGTGTGTTTGTGTGTGTGTGTGTATGTGTGTGTGTGTGTGTGTGATAGAGAGAGAGAGAGTATGTGTGAGTATGTTTGAGTGTGTGAATGTGTATGTGAATAAGTGTGTGTGAGTGAGTGAGTGTGTGTGTGTGTGTGTGTGTGTGTGTGTGTGTGTGTGTTCTTCTCCATGGGAAGTCTAACCCCTATCTCTGGATGCAGGTATCATCTTTTTGGAATGTTACCACTCACTGCATACTTCCCTCAAGTGTCGGATGGAATTAGAAGGTTAACTGCCTGCTAAGGAACCCTTATAGTTTTACTCAGTCACCAGAGAGATGCTGCATAGAGGCCATAAGCCCACATGTACTGACTAGAAGTCTCCAACGGGGCTTCTTCCTCACTCTGCTTAGAGAAGATGCTTCAAAAGCAGTTCAGCATTTAATAAATTAATTTAGTTAATTAATTTTATTGCTAGTAATAATAAAATTAATTATAGCCTTTAAGCATTTAATAAAACCTTTACTGCCTTTATTAAACCAAACTGGAGATTCCATTTCAATTCACACAAAATGTTTAGGAAAATGGGTTATATGCCAAAGATTTTATTAAAACTTAATAATACTCATTTAAAATGCATTACCTGTTAAATAATTGTTACATGTCTCCCAACTTAACTGCATTTTCCTGTCAAAAAGAATAACTTAGAGCTGGAGAGATGGCTCAGCCATTAAAGGCTAGGCTCACAACCTCTGTGTGTGTGTGTGTGTGTGTGTGTATGAATACCTTAAAACTCCATAGTGTTTAAAATGGCATGTATATTAATAGACCATATAACTAATCTAGACTTGGTAGCATATAACTGTAATCCCAGCACTCAGAATGCTGAGACAGGAAGATCACTGAGTTCAGAACCAGCTTGGGCCTAGACATCTGTCTCAGAAGAAAGGCAAGGCTAAGAGATATCTCAGTAAAGTTTGAGGATCTGTGTTCATTCTCCAGAACCAAGGTAAAGCTATGCATGGTGCTGGGAGCTTGTAATCCTGGTGCTGGGGAGGTGGAGACGGACAGGGCTGTCAGATTGCTGGCCAGAGAGTGGAGCCTCCTTGATAAGTCCCAGCCCTGTAAGAGACCCTGCCTCAAAGCAGTAGATGCTGCCTAAGGAATATCATTCATGGTTCACCTCTGACCTCCACCTGAAGGTGCACACATGTGCACCTGTGCACACACACATAAACACATGCCCACACACAGAAACAAAAGTGTTTGTATATTGATATATGTATATATGAACTAGAAATGACACATATATACATTTTAACTATTTTCTTGCTTTACTGCATCCTCTGACTAAGCAAAACTATAGATATTTTGACAGTGCCTAACATCTAACTCATAAAACTAATCTTGAAACATCAGTTTTGAATTTGGAAAATTTCAACAATAGGCAGATTTTTCTCACAGTTTCCAAGTAGTTGCTGTTTTAAAAACCAGCAATAATAAGAATTATGTCCTATAGCAAATTAGATGCCTTCAAACTATTGACTTCAGCAATAATCCTAATATTTTTTTTACCACTTAATAATTTAGTGCCTCTACAGATATTTCTAAAGAATGTCTAAGGGTCTCCTTGGATATCAATGTTTTCAGTTTTTAAATAGGACAATTATATGGAACTTTAGTTATTTTTGCAATCTTTTGATTATTAAAATCCATAAAATGGAAGACATTTTAAACTACGAGTTTTTCTGCATAACTGGTTTTGTGTCTTGCCATCTGTGAAATCAAACAAGCCACAGTCAAAGCTGTGGCATCTGTATCAAATGCCACAATCAAAGCTGTGGCATCTGTATCAAATGCCACAATCAAAGCTGTGGCATCTGTATCAAATGCCAGTTTTGGCCCTGTCTTCATGAAGATACTTGCTATATCCCACTACTGTGGGCCCGGGTCATTTTTGTTTGTTTTTCCCATGATTTTTTAAAACACTGTTTATAGATTGGAACCATTTTACAATGCTTGGATATTTTATATGGATATTTTCATTGTAATAGAATTGGATGGCTTTCGGCTTTTATGATAGTAAAGCACATTATCTAAGCTCATAGCCTGGGCCAGCTAATATTCAGTGCATTACAAAGAACCTGTAGTTCACCCAGTGCCCCTCCCCCACTACTGCATTTATAAATCAGTATGATTACACCTGAGCAGAATATAAAGAAACTTATGCCCTACTACAGTAAAGCAGAACACAAATGGAAATTCAATCAGTAAGCGTTCTAAAGAGATATGTCTATTGTAGGAAACATGAGATTAAAAAATAAATATTAATAACTATAAATTTAGAATAATAGTTGAACAGCCGTGGTCTTGAAATTGTTTTATTCTGCTGATGTAGGTGGGATTCAAATATGACATTTGAATGAAGAGAAACTCAGATCTCCACTAGAAAAGAGATAGAGTTGTCGGTGTTTTACAACTGGCTATCTCCTTCCTTACTAGGCACTGCTAAAAAGAGCACATGTGCAAACGGAAATAACACAGGACTAACCTTTGTATCTGCCTTTCAAGAGAAAAACTAAAAGGAATAGGCACCTTAGTGGGCATTTTTTATTGGTTGGTTGGTTGGCTGGCTGACTTTATTTCACAAGTAGACTTTAAAGGTAGCCGCACTGTATTCTTGCAGGCTAAGGTGAAAGTGAGTTGTGTTTTTCGTAGTTATGAAATCTGATGTACAACTCATTTCTGTTTTGCAGCTGTTTGTTGGCACTAACAGATATGCAGTCTTGATGAACCAGCTCCTAAGGCTTTCTTTGTCTAGTTAGCTTTTCAACACCGTTAGGACGGTCAAGGGTTGGGAATGGTGGTGCATGCCTATAATCCCAGCACTTGGGAGGTGGAGCCTAGAGGGTGAAAAGTTGAGGCTAGCCTGTGCTACATGAGAATTTGTTGGGGGCTGGAGTGAGGGGGCAAGAGAGATGATCATTTTAAGAGATAAAAAAAAAAAAAAAGACGACCACTCCATGGAGGGAGCACAACAGTGTCAACCAGCCAGACCCCTTGGAGCTCCTGGGGATTGGACCGCCAACCAAAGAGTACACATGGAGCGAGCCATGGTGGTGGCTACGTATGTGGCAGAAGATGGCCTTGTTGGACACCAGTGGGAGGAGAGGCCCTCAGGCTTGAGGGTGTACAATACCTCAGTGTAGGGGAATGCCAGGGTGGGAGGATGAGAGTGGGTGAGTAGGGGAGCACCCTCATAGGGGTAGGGGGAGAGGGGATAGGATGGGGGGGTTCTGAAGGGGAGACCTGGAAAGGGGAAAACATTTGAAATGTAAATAGAGAAAATATCCAAGGGGGAAAAAAAAGGTGACCTTAGACAGTGCTGAGCTCTTGTTTCATTCCTAGGCCTTAAGCTTTTTACTTTGAAGTTATTTTAATAATGTAGTTAACACATGGTCACCATATATAAATTAGGAAATGTTAATTAGTATACAGATATTCTAAAATCTCACTACATTGAAAAGCCACTGTTAACATCTGCATGTATTTCTAGGTAATTAAAATATTCATGTAAGCATTATTAAAATATTCATATAAGCATTCTTATTAAAATATTCATGTAAGCATTATTAACCCAAGTAGATAATGCTGCTGGGTTTTTGTTTTTGTGCTCAACAATATACTGTGAATGTTCACTTCAATATATGTACTTCATACTGGGCCCCATTTTTATGGCTGCAGAGTAATTTATTTAATGAATATCTAATCATTTATTTACCTGACTTCTTGCTGGAGCACTTAGGCTTTCCCTGCTACATTTTTAATTTACATGAATGAAGATGAAAATCAGCCATGCTTTATATCTATATCTTTGCACACTTATCTGGTCCTTCCTTTCTTCAGTAAATCCTTAGGAATGGGCATTTGCATCAGATCATAAACTGTGTTCCAGACAGCTGTGCTCATCTGGAGCAACTTTAGAAGTAACTGATTTTTATAAAACATGGATTTCTAAAGATCAAAGACTGCCTGTTCTCCTTCTGATGTTTCTCACTGAAACAGTATTCACCTGTGTAGTAAGACAGGCTCTTCTCTGGAAGCTACTCTTGAAATCAGTGGGCCACCTCATGTCGCTTTGAACTGACAGAAATCCCATGCTGCTGAGGGACTTTGTCAGCAGCTGCCAGTGTGACGGACCAGCCCTCAGCGTCAGGACAACAGCACAGCCTCCCACTGGGGATGCTTCATTTCTGCGTTTGCGTTTATTCTTCGCACAGGCCTACCTTCTGTTCTCTATACTCAGGTTCTGTTCTTTTACCATGTATACAGTTCTAAATTCTTTGGACAATGTGCTTTAGCCTATTTTGTAAAAACGTGATTGCATGGGCCTTTTTCGTATTTTATATTCCAAAGCCACGACGTTCTTTCTTAACCATGCGCACCTATTCTGCTAAGAAGTATCAAGGGGAAGAAGAAAACTCGGACGTCCCTTGTCGGAAGCGCAAGGTCTTACATCTGGTTTCCCAGTGGATTTCTCTGTACAAGGACTGGCTACATGAAGATGAGCACTCAAAAATGTTTCTAAAGGTGTGCCAATGATTTCAGATATTTTGACATGATTGATTTTATTTTCAGCTCCGTGCTTCAAAAATCTCATTTTTGGTCATTCAAATTTTGTGTCAAATTCAGTGAAAGTATAAATTCATCTCAACTTCCAATACCTGGCATTCTCTATATAAGTAGGAACTCAATTTTTTAAAAAATTTAAATATATTATGAAAAACTATGGAAATTTTATATGCACCAATTTTGGATGGGTTGTTTAAGTCATGGGAATTTTTATTGTGAGTTAAATAACATATGCCAAAATATACTTTAAGATTTGATGCTACTTAATGTTAGATTTAGGATAATGTTAAAATAACAATGTCTATAGAGGCAAATAAAACTTAGATAAACATTAAGAAATCATCTTAATGATATGTATATTGTATCATTATGTGAATTTTAACTATATGCTGTGTTTGAGAATTATATTTGAGAATAGGCATTTGACAATATACTTTGAGAACAGTAACAATCTGAAAGACATTAACCTAGATAAAGTAGTTTGTCTAAATATAGGTAGTTTACACTACGTATTTATCACAGACAGTTCTCTGGAATAGAGCTTGATATTGGGTGCACAAGTTAGCACATAGAGAGTGTAGAGTAGGATTTTAGCAAGACATACAGGAAATGGCGTTGAGCTTAACATTCTGATGCCTTTTAGCCTTCCAGTTAAAAATTTATCTTACTGTCCCTCTGCCTTAACTCAGGTTGTTTTTTAAGCCCACTGGTTATTTTAATATGTTTTCCTCCCAAGCAGTCATGCAGGTGTTCTGTTTTGAGATCTGAACTACTTGTGGAAGACTCTAGTGGCCAACTAAAAGATCTGTTTTCAGCATCTCATACAATCTTTAAAAGCAACCAGGTTGAGTGGCTGGAGTCCACATTACTTCCAGGAACAAGATAACCATTAACTGGGTCTTTTTCTTGGTGGTGGTGTTGGGACTGAACTCAGGGACTTACACATACTAAACGTGTTTGACCACTGAGCTGTATGGCCAACCCTGTCTTCAGGGGTTACATTTACATTTACATTTGCCGTTTATTGTCTCCATCCTCTCCACAGACCATATACAGGAACGTGCTGGATGATGTCTATGAATATCCAATCCTTGAGAAAGAGCTGAAAGAGTTTCAGAAGATACTTGGCATGCATCGCCGTCAGTGAGTATTTAGCTCTGTTCATAACGATTAGGGAATGCAGAAGCAAATGTAAGAATTTGGGGCCATTGTGTATAGAAAGTTAATTTTTTAATGTTTGTCCCTGGATTTATCTTGATTGCTTAGCATTTCTAGCAGTAAATTGTTTTTATTTTTTATAAATCAAAATAAAAGACTACTAATCAGACTCTAGACCTTTCCTTTCTTACTTTATGTTTCCTATGATAAAAGCAAGCTGAGCTATGACAGCCTGAGTACATTAAAATAGTAAATTATTCCTTAATTTTTAAGTCACATATTTAGCTTATTGTTTGGGGCTCTGGGCAATCTCTGTGGAATAGGGAAGAAGGGATTTATAAATAGGTCTCAGTGAGTCACAGAGGATTTCATAGGCTCAATGTGTTATGATTCTGTGAGGCTTCCATATCAGTTTGGAAAGATTGGAGAAAACCAACTTCTCTACTAACTGTTGGCATGCCCAAGTGTCCTGGAAGTAGCACTTGTAAATCTTTCAGATTGACAGCACCTGGCTTTTCTAGGGTCTAGCTGTTAATTTTGTACATGAAACCATGGGGTCCATATTCAGTTCTGAGATGCAGTCTTTGCCAAGCTTGTCCAATTTGTCCTGCGGTTGCTTATTTTTAGTAGCAGAAAGCAGGTATATCATCATCAAGCTAGACACCTTTATGACATGGGCAACAGTGAGTGCACCCCCAGGAAATGCTGGTTCAGGCCTGCACGATAACTGGTTTGAGATTTAAAGCCTGATTTAACTGCAGTGGATGGTTCCCATTACAAATAAAAGACATGTACAAATTAGCCTTAAGGAGCGTATGTAAGCCTTCATCTCAAGTTGTCAGAATTGCACCTTGAGAAAGCAGGTGCAAGGTGGGACAATGTTGTAGAAATGAATGTGATAAACTATGGTGATCACAGTCTGTATCCTATTAAATATGAATAGCCTAGTTAATATTGATGTGAAATTATAAATTAGTAAATGAATCAAAAGGGGAAAGAAAGATAAACCTTATGACAATTAATCTCTCCTTTGGAGGAGGTCTGTGCTATAAGGCAGACTTGTTACAGTGGGGAAACCTTAATGCCTGGCTTAGTGCACTTACATACAGTAACCATGTCACTGAAATCTAGTACATTCCATTAAAATTTTACATTAGAGTGGAAATGGCAAATTGAAATGAGAAAATTGGGTTAAGATACAGTTGGGCTGGAGGTGAGGCTCAGCATTGGCAAACCCAAGCTGTTGGTCATCCTCTAACACAAACACACAGAGAAGGGGGTCCCCAGCACACACACACAGAAGGGGGGTCCCCAACACATGCACACAGAGAAAGGGTGGTTGCTTATTTGGTATAAGATTATGACATGTCTTTCCATTTTAGCAGGAGACTCCTTTTCAGTTCCCTGTTCCCAGGGTCACACCGACCAAAACCAGCACACATGGGTGTGCATGGAGGTCAGATGGAGGCTCTTAGGGTCAGTTCTGTCATTCCACTGTGTAGATCCTTGGCTGTCAGGCTCAGCAATTAGTGATTCATCTCACTGCCTCTGCTTCACCTTCTTTAAAGAATGACATTCTCTACAATGTTCCTGAAGATGAGTCTTCTGTGGGAATCTCATGTTTTACCTTTCTCTTTGTAGCACTGTTGATGAATACTCACCACAGAGAAAGGTAGGCAAAGGCTTTTATATCTGTGGGGGGAGGGGAGGAGGGGTAGGCAAAAGCATTACATCTGGGGGGGGGGGGGGGGGGGGGGGGGGAAAAGGGTTTACATCGGGGGGGGGGGGGGAGGAGGGGAGGCTCACACAGCTTGCCCTGTCCAACTTGGCATCTCCTTATAAGTAAAGTGAATTCTGCCCCAAGTCTAACAGGGTGAGCTGGGAAATCCAGGGATGCAGCTGGCCTGCTCTTTCCTGCCTTGTTGTGTTCCAACCTGTTGACTTCTTGACAATGTGTATATTTTTTGGTGCATTTTAAAGTCTCAGAACTTTCCTGCTGTTCCCAACTAAAATTTTGAATTTTAAACTACTCATGTCCCTCCCAAGTAGGAATCTTAAGTGAAGGATTTTCCTTATGCTGAGAGTAAGGGAGTCTTCTGAAGAGTTTCACACTTTCAGCATGACAAGAGGGATGGTAGCCAGTGTGTTGTATTTCCACCGAACTTGAGAGGAACCCAGGAGAGGACATTGGTCAGTGTTTGGCAGAGTGTGGGTAACCATAGTAGCCAGTAACCTCACAGAGTTCTTCAAACTGGAAAAGGCAGGAACTGAGATTGCTGTAACTGTGTCTCAGAGCCTATGTTCGGATGGAGAAAGTGTCTTCCTAAAGAATCATGGGTGTTTCTAGAGTCTCCTCTAGCAACAGGCTCTGAATAGACAGAGGAACTTTATGCCTGCTGCTGGCCTTGGCCAAGCTCCACACTAAGGCTCACAATCCCGACACATACATTTGTTGATTGAAGCAATTCCATCTTTATTTCTCTTAAGAGTGGATGGGTAGATTTTATGTGTTAAAAAAAAAAATTGGCTAGCTTTTTCGGAACATGTTGTTCCCTCTAACTTTCCAGAGGGCCAGGATCCATGTGTTCATTGTTCTTTTTCTCCCTCTTCACAGAATAAAGCCCTGTTCCACCAATTCAGTCTTAAGGAGAACTGGCTCCAGCATAGAGGAACTGTGGCTGAAACAGAAGAGAGTGAGTATAGCCTTGTACACGAGTTGCCTCCTCCTACAGGATCACATCCTGACTGCAACTGTCACTTCTGGAAGTCATTCCTCTTTGACTAGAATGTTAATATCAAATAGAATGGCTTTTCTTCCTTGGTTTAACTGTTAGGTTTTTTTTAGATAATGCAGTGTTCTTTCAAAGACCATGAATATTCTGAACTTGGGAAGCAAGAACAGGGATATATGCACAGAGCACTCTTGTGTTCTGCCGGGGAGATACAAAAGATGCTGCAACCCAGCTTTTTCTTCCTTAAACCTTCACTCTGGATGGCCCATGGTCCAGGATTGACCTGAAGGGCCACTAAAGCTGCAGAGCCTTAGCTGAGTCAGTCCCCGAGACTTAGAAAAGAGAGAAAAAGAAGAGGATGGGTGTGGGAGAAGTTCCCGTGTGGCTCCTCGGCCTGCCGCTTACCTGGAGTTATATGTGACAGAGTCAGTGCTTAGGACTCCTATCAGCCCATGGAGGCTGTGCATTCATCAAGTACAAGAGGAAAGTCCTTGTTAGCAACTTGCATGTGCTGGTGTACTTTGTTACTGCAGAGTGAGTGACAGCAGAGGTTCCTTGTCTGGGCAAAGGCTGAGGGAATGGCAGAAGAGACAGGGAAGTAAAATGCTCGTGAGAAGCTTCCCACACACCTTTCTCAACACACTAAACTTCAAAGTGTCAAGGCTTACTATCTGTTCAGCCTTTTGAACAGTTCCAAAATAAAGCATCTTAGTTTATTCTGTCCTGTGGCACTTTGTCTGATGCCTCTGGTAGAAAGGCTTCTGTTGTCTCATGTTAACTGTCCTCTGCCCCAAATGAAAGAGCAAATGCAATTACCTTACCTCCTAATTCGTTAATCGCTGACCCTCCTTGTCCATTTCTCTTATAATTTAATTGTAGGGTTTGCTAAGCTGAGCTTCAAAGAGGCTCAGTATTGTAAGGCCCTGCAGCCTCTTCTTGTTCATCAGTTTATTAAGCAAGGATAAACTCAACGTCTATTTAGTAGTTTATAGACTGGATCTTTGTTCAGAGTCTCCGCTTTGAGCAACCTAACCAAAGCAAAGACTGTCAAGTGCCTGGTGCAGGGAGTATGTTTGCTCGAGCTTCAGTGGAGGCAGCCCATTCTCTGGCTTTGCTACCCTTGCATTTCTGGAAATCATCCCTGGGTTTAGTTCAGGGATGTTATTTAAATAGAACATAAAATTCTCTAAAAGCCACAACCCCCTGCTTATCTTTGAGGAAGTATGAGCAGACCACCTAAGTATATCATTGCCCTGCTTAGTCTAAAAAACCTAGCATTTATATGCTAAGGAGAGCTGTTGTGAGAAGCAGCATGTCACAGTGGGGTTGTAATCACTATTAAAACTCTACCTCTCCTATGCAAATCAGGAAGAAAATGTTTTTCAAGGAGCCATTCGTCCCGACAGTGATAATACCCTACTAATCATTAATGGCACTGCAAATAAAAAAATTTTAAAGGCTAGAAATATGACCTCCATTTAAAAACCCATCAGTACTTTGATATAAGTCAGGGCTGGAAGCTCATTCTTAAATGACTGAGAGAGTTGCACATAATACCAAGGCAAATGGCATACTTTCCAGTAACTTACAGAATTCTAATGTACTGTTTTGGGAGTTCTTAACTCTCAAAGGAGGGGTTCAAAAGTACAGTCTGTGGAGCATGGTCTCTAGTGTCTTCTAACAGAGATTCTCTCACAAGCACATGATGATATGACCAAGGGTTCCCTTGCAGTATGGGAAGCCAGTCAGCTGCTCCTGCATGGTCACTGGCCTCCTATATTTGCAAGCATATGGTGGCAAGCTCTCACATACTCACCCTAAATGCATCTAGCTACTCACACTTTACACTTAAAACAACAGAAAGGTAGACCCCTTGATTTGAGTGTGCCCCTCATGGTCACAGTTCTCGGGTTATGACCTGTTCTTTTGATTCTGCAGTTTTTTGCCACGTGTATATAACAGAGCACTCTTACATCAGTGTGAAGGCCAAAGTTTCGAGTACAGCCCAGGAGATCCTGAAGATTGTGGCTGAGAAGCTGCAGCGTGCCGAAGAGGATCTGGCTCTGGTGGCCATTACGTTCTCTGGAGGTAAATTATTTTCTGTTCTTGAATATTAATCTTTCACTGCATCTCCACCAGAAGGAAGCTGACATCTTGTAGAGTAGGCATGCTGCCTCTCCTTTTTCTGCTGCAGCTGGATGACCACAGTAACAATATGAGGTGCCTATCAGAAGCGTTTCCGTGACAACAGTGGGGTACTGTTGGATACTGAATTTCCTCCCTAAGAATTGAGTAGGAAGGTGTGCCAGTGTTTAGAAATGTATTAAAGAGCTTTTTTACACTATTTTATGTTAGATAAGCCTTCCATTTTTGTATTTAAATTAACTTCAGAAATTGTTAAAGGATTAAATTACTGTGTGTGTGTGTGTGTGTGTGTGTGTGTGTGTGTGTGTGTGTGTGTGCGCGCGCGCACACGCGCGCGCCTTGAACTAGTCATCTTGCTGGCTGAGAATGTTATACTTAGTCTCTGTTGGAAGGCAGGAAACTGCACAATAAGCAGTGCTCTCTCTCAGGTGCATGTGGCGAGCCAGACCTTGTAACTGCTACTCCTGTTGGGCCCTATTTGTCCTCCAAGAGACTTTATTGTGTGTTTTGAATAAGACCACGAAGATTATGAGCCAACACTATTGATCTGTGCAGCCTGAACAAACCTCTGTGTTTTGCTGGAGCCTATCAAATCACAATGTCACTGCTTCCCTTCTGGTTTACAAATCTTTATTTGATGTCTCACTAACCCAGAGGAAAATAGGAAAAAAGCAACTGAGCATGAGCAGTTAAAAATTAAAGTACTGTGTTAACTAATATCAACCTGTGGGGTGGGGGATGGGGGAGCACATACAAAGCATTGCCATTTACCCTTAGTAACTGTTCTACATGGAGAGATGGACTCATGATACATGTGAGGTTAAAGCATTATGTGACAGAGCACTGCTTCCACTACCATTTTGCTCATGGGCAGGTCAGATTGTCTTGACAAGTTAATGCAAGTTACACATGCAAAACAAAACAAAGCAAAACAAAACAAAAAGCTATTCTCCCTAGGCCTAATAGAGTCCTAGAACTCTTATTGTACAGCTTAACAAAGCACCATCCTGGATTGAGAGTGTAGCTTATGCATAAAATATAGATCTTGCCTGTATGAGGCTCTGGTTCAGGTCTCCAGAAAACTCTCTAACCCCAAATTACCTGTGGGAAATAAAAGCAAAACTTTGCAAAGTATGTGGACCCCATGAGTGTTAATAAGAAAATGTATTTGGGAATTTCTTTGTTAAGGAGTGGAGATGGAGTTAGAGAAATGGCTCAACAGTTAAGAGCACTTGCTGCTTTTGCCCAGGACCCAGGTTCAGTTCCTACTTACAGCCATCTAGAATTCCAGGTACAGAGACTCTGACATATTCTTCTGGCCTCCTTGGGTACTACACTCACAGGGCACACTATCATGCATGCAGACATACATTCATACATATTAAATAAATAAAAACAAACAAAATCTTAAGAAGTAGAGATAGCTTATTAAGAAAGAAAAGACACTCCCAAGAATGTGAATGACTGGTAAACTGAAGGAAGACATTGTAAAATAAAGAATTATATTTATCCCTGTCTAGCTTCAATTGGTAATTTATCAAACCATAATTTATTTATTAGATTCTGTGCAACTAATGGGGGATGTCCACTGTTCTAATTGTCTAATGCTAGACTGCCTACTTCCCCAACTCTGCTCCCCAGTCTGTTTGAATCTTCCTAGATTATTTCTGCTCCAGCAGTCTGTTGTTCTGTGGAGACATCTCACTTTGTCATGTGTTGTTGCTGGTCCACCATGACTAATGGAGGCCTCCTGTTTTCTCCATTTTCTCACCCTCTGATATCTCTCTCTCTCTCTCTCTCTCTCTCTCTCTCTCTCTCTCTCTCTCT
>JADRCD010184665.1:31458-43298 GCA_019843815.1 Montemys delectorum
CTCTCTCTCTCTCTCTCTCTCTCTCTCTCTCTCTCTCTCTCTCTCTCACTCTCTCTTTTTCCCTCCCTCCCTCCTTTCTCCTCCTTGTGGTCCCTACCTGCAGCTTCCAGCCCAGTAACTCAAATTCCACCTCTCTCTATTCTTCCCCATAATTAGTTGTAAATTTTAATTTAACAAATAATTTTAAATTGTGGTGCAAGGTTTCCATAACAAAAACTGGTGTATGTAAGAATTTCCTCATCTTGGCGTAGAGAATTTAGCATGTGAATACATGGCAGCCCCAGATCAATCGCCCACAAAGTATCTCCTCAGAAGCTTTGAATTTTTAATTACATTATTTCAGGTAGAAATGTTAAATGGCCAAAATACTAAATGGTTATAAACAATATTAAACTTCATCAAAACCATCATTCACCTCTCAAGACAGTCCAATAAGGAGAACGATCACTGGATCCCCAATCAATTTTTCTAATCTCTAAAATAGTGTTCCTCGGTATCTTCTTTAATTCCACCAACAAACAGCTTCTTCACAGTGACATGGGCTCCTGGTTTTCCAGACTCCTCATGTTGCCTTGGAAGCCCAGAACCATGTGAGTGAGAATCTGACAGGCAGTTTAGAAAGGAAGGGGGCTTTGCCTTTTGTTACTTTTGATGACCATGATCCTGTGGATAAAAGTGTATTGCAAAAACATCCCACCAGCAGAAGTTAGGAAGGCATGGTCTAGACAAGAAATGCAGGAAGTCTGAAGCTCTAGGAGTGGAAGAGAAGGAAAGTTTGGTTTGGGGATTCTCCTGGTGGACCAGGACCAGGAAGCAGCTTTACGCAGGGATCTGATGGATAAGCAAGTGGGCGTGGATTTGGGGATTTTGTGGATTTGGGCTGTGATAGGAATGGAGGAGGATCTGGAGGTAGCAATTTTGGTTATGAAGGAGGAAGAGAATATGGTGGCTGAGGATCTGTATATGACAACCAGGGTGGGGGCCACTGAGGTGGTTATGACAGCTGTGAAGGAGGAAATTATGGAAGTGGACATTACAATGACTTTGGAAATTATAACCAGCAACCATCTAACTGTGGTCCAATGAAAAGTAGAAACTTTGTAGCGGGATCATGGGAGGAGTATATGGTGGAGGAAGTATGGTCCCAGAGGAAGTGAGGGGTATGGTGGGAGGAGCCAATACTAAGTTTCTCCCTACTTACCATGGACTTCACTATATACATAGGACAAGATGAGAGCCCAGAGGTAACAGAACAGCTTCAGGTTATCAAAATAACAGTGTTAAGGAAACTCTTATCTCGGTCATGCATAATTGTGCAGTGATATGGCAGAAGACACCAGAGCAGACGCAGAGAGCTATTTTGTGAATGGGTTGGATTATTTAAATAGCATTACCTTACTGGGGAGGAAGGATTGTAAATGATGCCTTTGAAACAGTTTCTTAGCTCTTTAATGATTGTTTCTTTCTAGCAGTCTTTCTAAGAGTGTAGAAGCATTCCTTCTTTGATAATGTTGAATTTGTAAGTTTCAGGTAACTTGAGAAGCCTTTTTAAAGGTTTTTCTCAAAAGTTTTGGAAAGCTGTTACCCATGATATAATAAGACATAACATATTTCTTTTAAAAGCTAAACTGTGTATATAGAGTTAAGAAGCTTTTGTACATTTATGATTTAACAAAATAATTCTAAAGAAACAAAAGCATTTTGCAATAAACAAATAAAGTAGCAGTCTCTACAGAGAGAATCAGCCTTTGACATGTAAAGCAGACCTCCCAAAAGCAATCATTGGTGCTGTTCATTGTGCAAGCTATATATCTAATTTTAGTGAATATATCGTTCCATTTTCTAAAAAGAGAACTCGTAAGCAATTTGGCAGTTTGTACCAAAGGCTTTATTTACGAAGGTTCTCTTTCTCCCAGTAATTTCACACTGGGTGAAATCTGTCTTTAAAAGATTATGTTAATATGACCTCTGCGTGGATGTCCTGGTCCACAAGCCCCACTATCAAAAACACACCAAGAAATAAATAAATAAAATAAAATAAATTCTAAATACTCATCTAAGTAACCAAAAATCAAAAATATTTTAAACCTTATTTAAAATTTTTATTTTTAATACTTTTTAAAAAATTTTAATATCATCTTCAATTTTTATTATGGAAACTCACCTTATTTCATTGAACTTTTTTCCCCTGATTTTTAAATTACAGTGTGGAATTTTTTTAAGGGATGAAACATCGAATGCTTGATTCCTAAGGGAGAAAAGGAAGGGGTGGTTACTACAATGTTCAATGATTAATTATCATTTTATGTTCCAATCCTAAGCTAAGAAAAACTTGTTGGCTATGTTCTGAATATAGGAATGGGTGTACACAAAGCTGTAAAAAAAAAAAAAAGATTATGTTAAACAGACAAGGATTTATATGTAAGAATGTTGACTTCAGCAATATATGTTACGGCTGCTGAAATCATAGAACCATCTATCAAGGCTCTGTTTGTTATAGGCCAGGCCTTATACTAGTACTTAGCATATTAATTTATATGATAAAAAAAAAGGAAGACATTAAATGTTCAGCAGTAGAGGAATGATTAAATGGTGGTGTAATGGGCTGTTATATAACCAATTAAATGTGACATAAAAACAGGAAGTAAATGCTTATAATTACAAAGTCATATAGGATTAATTACTAGTGCAAGTGTGGGAGCAAGCGCACGTGCATTTTAATTACTGCTGGTATACCGACTCACATGGTTATTTTGGGTTTTCCCATCTACCTTAAATTGTCCTTTCAGTTCAGGAGGGCCAAACCAGGAGGTTATGTTCCTAACATCATGTCGAAGTACGCAAAAATAAACTCACTTAGTTAAAGTCTGCTTACCTACTTTAAATATTTTTCTTGAGCAAGTTTTGTTCATGATATGTAATGCGTAGGTGTACTTATGTTTCTAACTATTTTGTTTATGTTTTTGTTTTTGTTTTTAATAAAGAAAAGCATGAATTTCAGCCAAATGACTTGGCCATTTCCAAATCCCTGGAGGCGTCTGGTCGGATATATGTCTACCGGAAAGATCTGGCTGACACTTTGGTAAGGACTTTGGTGCTGGCACTTGAAACGCAAGTAACCAGACTCAACAATATTTTCATGCTTTATAATGAAAAAAAGAAAATATATATACATATAATGTATATATAATATATATATATATATATATAAAATATGTATATATATTAAGCTATTTTCCCTTGCAACCACAAGTAACCTGCCAACTGAGATATTTTTTGCAAATCAGAGGCTGACTTAAGGGCTTAGCCTCCCTGAGATCGGCCTTACTTTTCTTCTGATAAAAAGTGTTTATGACTCCCCATCCCATGGAATTTTGACTTATCTGCTTCCTTCTTTTTAGGAGCTACTTGGGCATGGGGCTGAGAAATATTGCCTGTCCGTTTGACTGTCCCATTTCCTTAAATAAAAAGTAGATTTTCAGCCTTCCCTGCCATGCAATGAGTCAGTAACTATGGAATATCAGATGCCTCTGAAGAGCAGGATTTGAAAAGTTGTAAATAAAACTTCCCTTCAGATTATTCTCAGTGTGACGTTTAAAACATTATGGCTAAGGGGACAGCAAAGGTACTTCACAGGACTTTTTGTAGACAATGAGTTTGATTTTATCCCTGCCCATGAAAGAAAACAGTCTAAAGTATAGCTTTTGTGGGTTCTTCCCAAGAAAAACCCATACTCAAGCTGTCCCCCAAGCCATATAGCATAATTCCACCTGGTATAATTCCCCCGGGGCTTTATTATAAAGGGCCTCTCAGAGAGTCTAAGGTAGGCATGGGTGATGTCCCAGTGGAATAAGCAGGTGCCATGAGCTATGGTCTAAGAGGAACAAGACTCTATCCTGCCCTCCAGCATCTTCCTCAGCTGCTTTGGACACCATGGCACATGTCCTTGTGGAGAGCAAATTTAGGAATTTCATCTGTAGAACAGAGCATGGTTGGGGCCTAAGACGTGAGGACTCACTGGAAACACTAAACACTTTCTCACAGGTTAACGAATCTTCCTCAGAATCAAACCCCCCAAGGGTAGAGTAGAAAATAGAAAGTATTGCCTGGACAGGGCAATAGTCAGCCTTGAGGAACCACATGGTAGAAAAACTGTGCTGAAGAGCAAATTTAAGGAAAAATAAAATGGACAGAAGGCCAGGTTAACCAGTGATTCTGCTGTCGATTCCCACACTGTAGTCCGCTTTGGCTTTTTTTCAGTGCCTTGTCCCATCCTAGCAGACAAACCCTGAGAAACCTTGGCTCCCCACCTCAGTGCCACAGAATCTGTAAGTTCACAGATTCAGTCACTGCCCTTGACACAACACTACATCCTCAGGGGAGGCAGAGAGGCCAGTTGGCAAGGCAGTCTCCCCAGTGGGGAAGTCTGGGAAGGTCAGCTGCGTGAGGTTCTTGTTTGTTTTGTTTTTCAATAGCAAACATTTTCATAAACATCAACATTCTAAAACTGCATGTAATCCACATAATTCACTTTTGCAGAATAAGTCTTGTCCCTTTAAAAAATATTTGTTCTGGGATCTGAGCCCAGGGACCTTATAGATGGTAGGCAAACTTAAGTGCCCCTTCGCTGAGTCACACTCTAGCTATAATTGACTGGTGTAACTGTCCTGTCACTGGGTCACACCACAGCCATAACTGCCCCACCACTAAGTCATACTGCAGCCATAACTGCCCCAGCGCAGCTGTAACTGCCCTGTCATTGACTCACACCACAGCTGTAACTGCCCCATCAGTGAGTCACACTGCAGCCAATTCCTAGTCTTTTAGCTTTTTAAATCATTAACTCTTTGACTCCAAACTCTCAAATGAGAAAATGTGTATTTTAATTAGAAAATACCAGTAATTTTAGAGAAAATACCAAATTGTATATTTAATAACTTCAAATATGCTGAGAGATTTCAGGCTGCATTGGCAATGTAATAGTCTCATGCCAAATTTTGAAGGAAGTACTGTTAGCAACCTACATGATTAGCCCCCATTCTCCATGAGGGAAAAACAAAGCAAAACAATTGTTACATAGAACATATTAGTCACATGGGCTCTAAATAAAATAGGTTTTGTTTTTATTTCATGTCAGATTTTTTTCACTTTCCAAGGCCCTTGTAATAAAATTTGTAAGCCTGTGTCTGGGATGAGACTAACAAAGCATGTTTCCTGTACAAACCATGTCTGTCTTTATTGAAGTGCTCTATGACATTTCTTTTGTTTGTTTTTATACTAACCCTCCTGGCACATTAATTTCTACCAGAAGCCAAAGTGATTCCAGGGCTTTCAGTTTCATTATGCTGTCTGTCAGGGCTGTGTTTTATAATCAGATTTGTGGATGTGTGGGAGCTTGTGGGGGAGGGGGTGGGCAGTCTGAGCTTGTCGGGGAGCGAGAGGGGAAGGGAGAGGGACAGGCTGTCTGGGTGAAGTGTCATTGATCACATTTGACTGTTGCAGGGCTGTTTCCTAAATTGGCTGTAACTCACTGACAGTGAACAGAGCAGGGAAAATATTAAGGGCACTCAAAAAAGATTACTTCTCTAATCTGGGTTTCTAGAGCCTTTCTATAGGCAGCCAATTCACTGTGGAACATTCGGGGACTACTCAGGATCATTTTTGCTTCTGTCTGTTGCTTTAGAATCCTTTGGCAGAAAATGAGGAATCCCAGCAAAGGTCAATGAGGATTTTGGGGATGAACACTTGGGACCTTGCTCTGGAATTAATGAGTTTTGATTGGAGTCTGTTCAATTCCATCCATGAGGTAAGCAGGGGACTGAAAAGACAGAACTGCTAAATATCGTTTTAACATTTAACCGAATGGTTTCTCTTTTTTTGAGACACTTGTGTGTTGATACAATTGTGCTAGGATAGTGTGGTCTAAAAGCTATATGGAGGAATTATAGTATGCTGAAAGTCTGCCCCATCCTGGGGAAATTAGAATATATCCTGTGCTTTCTTTGGTCCTTGTTCTATCGTGGAATTCGTCTGAAGTAAGTGCGGGTGTGCTGGGTTTATATGTACAGACACCTGTAGGCAAGTGTGTAATTTGTGGGAATGTGATTTTATAGATTTATACTGATATATGATGCTGTAATGAGATTGAAGAGTAATTTTACCTCTAGTACTAAGCGTTCCATGTCTATGTACATATATGCATTTGTCTTTTTACTTAGGAATATTTCATAAATTTTAGAATGTGCTATGAAACTTCAAAATTTCATATAGATTTTACATTTTTATGTATGTGAGCATCTCACCTGGGGACGTATTATAATATTTATAATTATATGCTAGAAGCAAAATGCTACTGACAGCTTGGTGGCAACAGTGCTCACAGGAGATGAAAATGTCACAGGTCTATAACCATGTAGTGCGTTCATCGTCTGTGTAGAGAAACACTTTCTTCTGTCGTAGTCCTTCCTCCACGAGGGACTCGTGGCTGATTTTTAGGGACCCTTAAGCCTTTCATTCTGCAATATCTATTAAATTTGTTCATGTTTCCTCATTAAAACATTTCAGCATTGTAAGCCGTTTGAAGTGTGTTGTGAGCTCACTCAGGCTAGATGACTTGCCTCTTCAGAAGTGTCAGTCAAGAAGTATCTGCCTCTGCTTGTGCAGTGGGTTATTCCTGTAAGACACACACACACTCAGTTACAAAGGAATCTCTACCCTTGTGCAGTGTGATTAGTCTTGTAAGACGCACACACTGGGTACATAGGAATCTCTTTACTGCTTTGCCTGTGGTCACGCTAAATATTTACTGGTCTTGGCTTGCATTGGTGAACCTCTGCACGCTGCCCCCTAATCTCCATTTTATTTCTGTTTATGATCTTGTGATATCTTCATAACACAAGTTCTCAGTGTGCAGCTTTAAAACCAGAACTATCAGCACCACCTGAGATGGCATGCGCAGGCCTGGTGGTACTCACCTGTAGTCTTCTGTACTTGGAAGGCTCGGGCCAGAGAGTCATTGAGGCCACAGGTTCAAGATCAACCTGGGCAACATGGTGAGACCTAGTTGTTCAAAGGATGTTTTAGCCCTTCATAGACTACTAATAAAAAACGAGGGAGGCGCTCCAGTAATCCGAGCTTCATCAGTATTATGGGTGGTCCCGAGGACACCATAATAATTGGTGTTGGCACTGATGTGTGGTAGCAAGTATTAGTGTCATGTGTTGGCATATATAGGGGCTCCTTCTTAAAGTCCTGTGGTTTAAACTTTAGAATGTTCCGGATTTTGTACCAGGATATCTTACTTATATTTGGGGGAAAAAAGGTTGTATAAGGCTTCTAGGTAAACAGTTTTGAGCAAAGTATCTTAAAATGTCTTATCTCTGGCGTGTGCAGTTGGTTACTCCTGTAAGACATATGCACCCGGTTACAAATGAACTTAAAGTAAGTTACTTTGAATCCACTTTGTAGTCATCTGCTGTATTTTCTGTTAACACACTAAGGATATAGGCGGGTCCTCTTGAAACAGCTCATAAAGTGATTGAATTTTGCACCAGCTTGACTCCACCTAAAAATATACATGTTTCTTTCAGCAAGAACTGATCTACTTCACATTCAGCAGACAGGGGAATGGAGAGCACACTGTGAACCTCAGCCTTCTGCTCCAGAGATGTAATGAGGTCCAGCTCTGGGTGGCCACGGAGATTCTGCTCTGCAGCCAGCTAGGCAAGCGCGTGCAGCTGGTGAAAAAATTCATCAAGATTGCAGCTCAGTAGGTTTCTTGTGGTGGGATCCCTGTGTCTCTTATCTGCTTGAGAAAGCATGGTGGTGTGGATTTCATTGTTATTACTATTATTACTATTATTATTATTATTACTACTACTACTACTACTACTATAACTACAACTACTACTACAACTACAACTACTATTCCTTGTAATGATAAGAAGGGTTAGAATATAAAAAGGTTAGACTGAGTTAAGTGACCAAATATTTAAAAGGTCTGTTTCTGAATATTTATACCTTTGCATTTGAAGTATTCATATCTTAAAGTAAATGTCAAAATACCAGACTAAAGCACTGAGCTGTGTGCTTAGAAGCTATAAACAGTTAGTGAGCATTTGTACAATATATCTGATGCTACTGCAGTGAGCTAGGGAAATAAAAAGATGTTGTGTGTGTGGTGTAGGCATCATGGGAGTCAGGGACATGCTTAGATCCTGCTCATGGCTCCTTGGCATTCACTGTGTGAGCTTTCACAGACTTGTCAGCTGAAAGTCCCTGCACATCACCCTCTGGATGCATCTCATGCTCCAGCCACGCTGAATTATGTCTCCCATGCATCCCATGATGCAACCTTGACTTCATATGGTTGACCCTGTGTTTGCTCCATTTACCCACTGATTACATTTTACTTCAAGACTGTGGGTCAAAGTTTCTTTCTATAGGATATCCCTGACTTACTTGTGTAGGACCAAAATTACCCCCATGCATACACATATGTCCTACCTGTTAAATTTTTCCTTATTATGGTTATTAAGCTTACCTGTGTGTGCAGGATTCTTTCAGTGGGCCACATTTACTCCCAAAGGACAGGGACTGTGTGTAATTGATCAGTGTAACTGGGAGACTGTACGGAACATGGCAATTAAGAGTGACTCAGTGGATGCTGAGAATGAATTTTAATACCTTACTGGGGGTCTCTTTACAATGGGAGTGTGTGGCTTGGGTGGCGGTCAGTATGGGGAGTACACTCACTATGCAAGCATGACAGCTAGTTCAGAGCCCCAGATCCCTTGTAAAAGCCTACTCACCTGTAACTCCAGGACTGGAGGCAGAGGCGGAACTGTCTGGGGGCTCTCTGGCTTCCATGTTACCTGAAATAGCAAGCTTCAGGCTCAGTGAGAAACCGCTTCTCAAAAATAAGGTGGATCTAGACACAGTGGAGCACCTTTAATGGCAGAACTCTCAAGGCAGAGGCAGGCAGATCTCTGGAGTTCAGGCTGGCCTGGTCTACATAGTGAGACCTTATCTCAAAAATATAAAAATAAATAAGGCATTTATCAATACAAGTCCTCTGACCTCCACACAGCAGAGGATGAGCACACACACACACACACACACACACACACACACACACACACACATGCACACACGCACGCATGCACACACATGCAATGAGCATCTACATATATACATTATAAATACATATAAAAAGGATTGTTTGCACAGCTTTCCAATATAGGCAAATAGCATACATCAAAATCTCCTCCGGAGTTTATTGTCTCCCAGGTTCGACATTTTACTCTTTGTCTTTTGAAGTTGTGTTCTCAAGGACACAAGGACAGCTGTCTCTTGGTTATCTGCATGGGATAAGCTTCAGGATCTCTTTGTATATAAAAATCCTTGGGTGTCCCAGGTCCCTTGTACCGTGTGGTATAGCATTTGAGTGTAACAGGCACATGCTCTCCTCCTCTTCAAATCTGCTCTAGATAATGCCTACTACGCAATGCCATGTGATGCTGTCAAGTACCTGTTATACAGTTACATTATTTTAAAAAGCAGCTGTAGAGAAAGAAATAGAGGATTGGTCTCACTTTAGGTGGGACCATGGTCATTCCTAGGTGAGGGGGAGTCTTGATATCCAAATGTGTGGCTGATCAAAATGCCTACAGGGGAAGATGGGGTACAGCCACTTATAGTTATAGCAAATGACTTCCATGGTCAGCAGGGGAGGCTGGGAAGTGCAGTCCTTCAGCAGGAAACTATTATTCCTAACTCAGAAGATATAGAAATTCAGGGCAGGGGTGTTGTAACTGTTGTCTGCTGAACAAGATCTTTGTTGGAAGGAATAGTTCTGGGTCACTTGATGAGAGGTGTCCTCTGGTTATGGAGGACAGAGTAAGTCTTGACCATGATTCACTACAATTGCCATCCTATATTCCTGAAGAGATATGGAAAATAATTAGTAGAGAGCCAAAAGCAGATGATTTGGTTACAGAGAGATTTCCTGGGAATGTTGAGGGAGAAGGAGGAGCAGAAGTAGAAGAGTGAGTTAGTGAGAGAGGGTGTCTTAGTTAGGGTTCTCTAGAGTCACAGAACTTATGGTAGTCTCTATGTAGTAAAGGGATTTATTGATAACTTACAGTTTGTAGTCCAACTCCCAACAATCAACTCCCAACAACAGTCACGGCAGCATCTGTGAATGGAAGTCCAAGGATCCAGCAATTGCTCAGTCCCACAAGGCAAGCAGGCGAAGCAGAGAGAGAGCCTTCCTTCTTTCAATGTCCTTATATACGTCTCCAGCAAAAAGTGTGGCCCAGGTTAAAGGTGTGTGCCACCACACCTTTAACCCCGGATGACCTTGAACTCATAGAGCTTTCTATGTTAATCCTGTGGGATTCGTAGCCACTATTCCTCAAGATCTCCATGCCAAGATTCAGGTCAGAAACTTGTATCTCTCAGCCTCCAGATTAGGGCAACAGGTGAGCCTTCTAATTCTGGATTGTAATTCATTTCAGACGTAGTCAAGTTGACAACCAGGAATAGCCACTACAGAGGGTAAACATAGCATTGATTCAGGATGACGGTGACTGGTCCCATTGCCAGGACTGTTGCACCAGCACAAGCTAACAGAGTGGGAGGGAGCTACAGAACAGTAATGAAAAGGAACAGAGGAAAGTAGAGGACTAATGTAAAGATTTGTATCTGGCCTGGGGCAAAAGGGATGAAGGTCATAATTCTCCACAGCATCTAAAAGGTCATTTTGCAGGTGTGTCAGGGACAAATGGAGCTGTTGTAGGGTGAAAGCTATTGGGAGAGATTGCATGAAACAATTTGTTTGTGTGTAGGATGAAGTTCAGTAAGACATTTAAGACAGGTTAAAACAGGTGTAAGGATAGTAAGGAAGGAAGGGTGAGCAGCAGGGGGAGCCAAGTGGGAGGGAGCCAGAAGGAGTTTTTGTCTGGTCCCTGTCCTTACACCCATTTTAAACCAGCTAGGATTTGTTTTCTTGGAAGCAGCATTGTTTGCAGAGGAAGGCATACAACCCATCCTTAGAAGCAGCCAGATCTTTTTTAATCTTGGAATACTGCGGCAGTCAAGGAGTCTGGTCCTGGTGCTGGTCCTGGTGCTGGTCCTGGAGGATGTTGAGCAGTTCTGAGCTGCTGAGACAGAGGGTAACTGATGCAAAAAAGGCTTGAGTCCCGCTGTTTTCATTCTGAGTCCCACAATCAATGTCCAGAGTGGCAAGAAGAGGGATGAGTTGAGTGGCCCATGGCCTAATACTCCCCTTTCAGAGGTCATTTGAATTGCTTTTAGGGGTTTGGGGTGAGCTGATCTCTCAATAAATGCTTCAAGGCTGACAGAAGGGCAAGGAGGGGAACAGCAGTTAGGATTCCTCAGAAGAGGGTCCATCCAAGGGGCCGTGATCAAGGTTAACAGTTGGCAAAGATCCAGAACATGTCAGGAGGCCATAACTGTACAATTTTATGGGGGAGTTTTAGAGACAAAGTTACATGAGGATAACTTCTACATGCAATTGTAGGAGAGTCTGGACCATGTACTAGAGCTCTGTAGCAGGATATGGTAACAATAATTAGCTGTTTGTTAACTCAGTCTCCTGCATAAGGAACAAGTACCTGAGAACCTTGTAAGTGAAGTCAGTTAAAGTCAGCGTCCAAGGAATGAATCTGACAGAAAATGTCAAAGTGAACTTTGTGTATTTGTTTGAATATTAATAATCGCAAGTATTATTTGATGAACAAAAACATAGTATCTTAAGTAAAACAACATTTTTGATTAGAAACAATTTGATAAAGTGAAATTTTAAAAATTGGTAATTA
>JADRCD010184667.1:0-10796 GCA_019843815.1 Montemys delectorum
TGAAACCTGACTTCATAATACTGGCATATGTGTGACTGACATGATGACAAACTGTCAGCCTTTTGCTGGAGATAGCTTGCATAGGGTTATTAGAACCTTGAAAGTTGGGTAAGGGAAGCTTCCCATGTGAGAAAGAGTTCATTCCTAAACTGGCCAGTGGTGGCCCACGCCTTTAATCCCAGCATTTAGGAGGCAGAGGAAGGCAGATTTCTGAGTTCAAGGCCAGCCTGGTCTACAGAGTGAGTTCTAGGACAGCCAGAGCTAGACAGAGAAAAAAAGTTTAAACTGTAGTATCCCTTTGAATTTACTTAAAACACTTTAAATCTCTTATCTGTGCCTTTAATACTAAACAACAACAAAAAATCCTTTTTATTTAAGAAGAAAACTCAAAAGCTAATGTCCAACAGGTTTGTCAGTTAACCATTTTAAAGATAGGGAAAGACCAACACAAATTATGTCCTGGCAACCTGGATAGTCTGTGACTGTTCTTGAAGACCTTTTAATAGTTTTCTCAGAAGCATTATTTATTTTATGTTTTGTTTCTGAGATTGGAGAAATGTTAATCTATCTTTTCCACTGCTGCAACAAATCATGTCCTCATAAATGATAATAATTGTAGTCTATATTGAGGCAGTATCAGTTAAACCATTTAGCTTTTTATTTTCTGTTTTCTATTCTTTTTTATGATTTACTTATTTATTTTATGTATATAAAATATACATAAAATATATACCACTGCTCTCTTCAGAGACACCAGAAGAGGGCATCAGATCCCATTACAGATGGCTGTGAGCCACTATGTGGCTGCTGGGAATTGAACTCAGGACCTCTGGAAGAGCAGTCAGTGCTCTTAACCACTGAGCCATCTCTCCAGCCCTTCTGTTTCGATTTTCAAGCCATCTAGAGTCGCTCTATACAGGGTCCTAAAGCTTTCTCTACTGCTGCTTCCCATCCTTAACTCTCTCCTTGAGGACTTTTGAAAACTTACCAAATCTGATGGCTTCTCAGTTTCTGTACAGCTAGAGTGATCTCTCAGTTCATGGGGGCTTGCCACAAGTTGGAGTGCCAAAATGTTGTTTTAAAAAACTAAATTCCAAATGCAGACTCAGGAGCCAGATACTGTGGTAAAAGCCTGGTAGCTCAAAGAGACAGAGAAAACACTCAGCTGACCTTCCTACTCCACCAATGTCCCAGAAGGGAAAAAAAACCTGTGCTCCTTGTTTACACCATCTTAAATAAAACTTCTATTCAAAACACCTCCTTTTCTGTGGCTTATGTTCACTCCCTGGGTACTCAGTGCACTTCTTGACCTAGGGTTGGCTTTATTTAGCTCTTGGATTAAAGGTGTATGCTTTACACTTGTTTAAAAACAAGCACGTGCTTACAGTAAGCAGAAAGCTCTAGGATCAAAGGCTGAGCCATACCACCATTAGAAACAGTTCACGATCTCCAGCTTCACAATACAATCAAAAATACCCTGCAACAATGAGACCCACCGCGCCTCTTGCTCTCTAGGATGGCAGCTCCTTAAAGTCCCAGCTTTGTGTTGACAAGATGGGTCATTAGGTAAAAGTTCTTGCCATGCCCTCACCCCAAACTCATACATACATACAAATAATTCATTAAAAATAAAATAAAGCTTCTGCATTCTGTTTCTTGTGGGCTTGTGATTTTTCACAATCATTTACAATCCTGTACCAAGAGACACACATGATTGCTTACTGAAAGTACTCACTGCAAAGCAAGTTCCTAAAAAGTCCCACCTGTGTGGTGGCCCCATAGACTCACGTGCTTGAAAGCTTGGCCTACAGAGAGTGGCACAATCAGGAACTGTGGCCTGGAGGAAGTGCTTCACGTCACTGTGGAGTCAAGCTCTGAAGTCTTCTATGCTCAAGCTCGGCCTAGTGGGCAGTCTCCTTCTGCTGCTTGTGAGTCAAGATGTAGAACTCTCAGCTTCTTCTACACCGTAGCTGCCTGAATACCGCCATGTTTCCCCGCCATGATGATAATGGACTCTGAAACTGTAAGCTACCCCCAGTGGAAATGTTTTTGTTATAGTTGCCATGGCCATGGTCATGGTGGCTCTTCACAGCAGTAGAAACTCTAAGACCATCTGAAACCTGTCTATTCTTTAATATGAAGCCTATTAGCAAGACAAACCGGTCTGCCCTTTTCTTTTGGTTTTTCGAGACAGGGTTTCTCTGTGTAGCCCTGGCTGTCCTGGAACTCACTCTGTAGACCAGGCTGGCCTCGAACTCAGAAATTCACCTGCCTCTGATTCCCAAGTGCTGGGATTAAAGGCGTGTGCTACCACTGCCCGGCCCATCTGCCCTTTTCATGAGGAGACCTAGTAGCTAGGCCTGATTTTTACATATGAGATGAACAAGGGAGGTAACTGCAGCTTTGGGAAAGTTGGTTGCCTGCTGCTGTTAAAGTGACAAATACACAGTTGGCCTAGCCTTCCATGATATCAGAGATCTGAGGAGGATAAAGGATAGCAGGAAATAGAATCCAAATGGCCTACGAATCAATTAAATAACAGAGACTCACCCACTACCTAGGCAGTTATCCCAGGTTCCTATGACCTCCATAGCAGAGGTCCCAGGATAGTGTCAGTCTCTGGCCTCAAGGCTCAGAAGATCTAAAAAACGTTCCTGTAGAGAAAGAACACAGGAGACTAATCTTCCTTGTGTAGGCAAAGTGAGGCAATCAGCTCTCTAGCGTCCTGATTGTCCACAGTTTGGGCAGGGTCCTGGTGGTGGGTGAGGTAGGGGGCATTTTTTTCTCCAGTGGTTAGTGTGCCCCTAAGTCTTCTTTGGAGACTTTTGAGTTTCCTTTAGGATCTGGCATTTCTGTCTATCACTGGAAGCTTTTCCTTTCTTTCTTTCTTTCTTTTTTTTTTAAGATTTATTTATTATTATTATTTTTTATTTTTTTGGTATTTTTGAGACAGAGTTTCTCTGTATAGCTCTGGCTGTCCTGGACCTACTCACTCTGTAGACCAGGCTGGCCTTGAACTCAGAAACCCACCTGCCTCTGCCTCCCAAGTGCTGGGATTAAAGGCGTGCCACCACCCGAGGCTATATACATGATTGTTAAAAACTTTGATTTTTCGGGGCAGTGGTGGCACACGCCTTTAATCCCAGCACTTGGGAGGCAGAGGCCGGCAGGTTTCTGAGTTAGAGGCCAGCCTGGTCTACACAGTCAGGACAGCCAGGGCTACACAGAGAAACCCTGTCTCAGAAAAAAAAACAAAAACAAAAACAAAACCCAAAAAACCCCCCCAAAAAAAACCAACCAAACAAAAAATCCCTTTTTTTTTTTTTTTTTTTTTTTGTTACTAGCTTTATTCTTGAACACACATTCAGGAGGCTAAATAAAGCTTCTTGTAAAATGAATTACATTTGAACTTAGCATAGTTACAAGAGTATTTCTGACAACATTAAAGAAGTTGATCTTTATAAGGTGACCAACCATTGACTTGCATGTCTTAATTTTGTTGTTGTTGTTGTTATGTAAAAGCAAAGTGTTTTATTCTGCAGAAGTCCAGAATGCTGGGGTCTCCCATTCTGAGACAGAAACCAATTATTTCTAACAGTTTGAAATAAGTTAGTATCTTTTATAAGATTAGGATTTGCAGCATTATCTCTGCTATGTTTGAACCTTTAAAAAAATAACAACTTCTGAACTGAAGCTTTTTTAGTAACAAAATAAAGCTTTAAATCATATTGTACAGTCCATGGGAGACCAGCAACTTCACTTCCCGGTGCTTTTATAGTGCATCATTATGCATGCCTTCTTTTCCATTCCTTTTGATCCACAGTCACAAAATATCTTTGCCTTTACTTTGGATTGACCTAGACACACTTCTGCCCCAGGGGTTCAGGGACAGTCCACATTTATTTGGCCAGACTTTGGCCTCTGATAAACTCTCTTTGTCTCTTCCTAAATCTGAGCTTATACACTACATAGATGATTTTCTTCTCTGTCATCCATCCCTACAAATTAGCCAAGCTGACATCTCTACTCTACTACACTTCCTGCCTGGCCAGGGGTATAGGGTCTCATGCTCTACGGCCCAACTGTCCACCTCTCCAGTTACTTACCTGGGACTAGTATTCCAATTCACAAAGTCACTACTCTAGACAGAAAACATCAGCTCCAGTCACTCTCGGTCTCACCCACCAAGGATGAATTCTATCCTGCCTATGGAGGTCTGGTTTCTTACGCTTTTGGATCCTTTCTTTCTCTCTTCTTGCCCACCCCCTGTACAAAGTGTCCCTTGGATACAATCCCTTTCTTATGCCCATTGCTAGACTTTTTATAAGCTTACAGGCCCACTTACAGGCCACAGCTCTATACCTTCCAGACCTAACTTGTACCTTATCTCTCTATGTTATAGGGAAGGGGGGATGGCCGGTGGTGGCACTCACCTTTAATCCCGGCATTTGGGAGGCAGAGGCAGGTGGATTTTTGACTTCAAGGCCAGCCTGGTCTACAGAGTGAGTGCCAGGACAACGAGGGCTACACAGAGAAACCCTGTCTCGAAAAACAAAAACAAACAAATAAAACCAACAACAACAAAAAAAGAAAGTAGGGTTATGACTTTAGGGTCCTGGGTCACCAACTGAGATCTTCTTTTGCACTCATTACATACTTACCAAAAACTTAGACCATACTACCCAAGCATGTGCACCTTGCCAACTATGTGCTCTATCTGCAGCCAAACTCCTTATTCATGAATGAAAAAAGTTAACCTTCTGGTCATCTACTTTTCTCCACTCTCCCCTCCTTTCCCCCCCCCCCCCCCTCTCCTCTCTTTTCTTCTCTTCTCTTCTCCCGGCCTATCTCATCGCCTGAGTTCTCTACTTCCGGGTAGCATTGATAGAGGATGCCGTGCTTTCCTTTTAGCCATGCCCACCTCTCAGCATTTCAAACCTCCTGTCCTGGCCAATCCCAGGATAGTTCTCATCTCATTTTTTGTATTGAGACCCTAGAAGAGTTACTATTTCATCCCACACCCATACATGAGGGCACACTATCTCACAAGACGTACACCTGGTACACAGATGGCAGCTTCTTCCTACATGAGGGGGGTCTGAAAATCAGGATCCACTATAGTCTTGGGCACCAAGGTGGTAGAGGCGCAGGCCCTCTCAGCCAGAACCCAAACCAACAGGCTGAACTAATAGCCCTTCCCCATGCCTTTCCACTGTAAGGGAACAATCTCGAAAGCTCTACACAGACTCCGAGAATGCCTTTCATATCATTCTCTCCCACACAGTCATCTAGAAAGAGTGTGGACTACTAACAACAAAGGCATAATAACCAACTCTGACCAAAGCATGGCCCTACTAGAGGCTTCCCACCTTCCCACAGCCTTAGGAATTGTCCACTGCCCATTACTCCACGTAGACAATTCCATACTCTCTAGGAAAAATAACTGAGCCAATGAGGGTCTGAAGTCACAGCTCTCAGAGGCCTGCGTCCCTCTCACACTCCATAAGATTTTTTCTTCTTAAAGGCTGTCATTGCCTCTTGCAAGATCCCTCAGGCTCCTAACCCTGACTCTAGTTACTATATAGCTCCTGCTTTTCACTCACCAGGCCAAGGGATCTCTCCTAGGGACTGACTGGCAGCTCAGTTTTTCCCACATGCCCACTGTGACAACCCAATGCCTCCTGGTCTTTAGTCAGGGTAGATGGAAGCATTCCTCACTAACAAAAGGGACCAAAGAGTCTTGGATCTTCTCTGAGAGATTATCCCTGGATCCAGAATTCCCATCCTGCCTTCAACCAGATAATGGCCCTTGAGTTTACTTCTCAAATCTCTCAAACTTTATCTAAATCTGCTAAGACCCCCTGACATCTTCATATCCCTTATCATCCTCAGTCCTTAGAAAAGGTCAAAAAACAAATTGTTCCCTGTTCCCTCAAAAACATTCTTACTAAACTTTCACAAGAATGTTCACTCAGATTGGGCAAAGCTTCTGCCCTTAGCTTGCCTCAGGGTCAGGGCCCTCCCCAAACGGCCCCTCTCCATATCTCCATTTGCATTATCTAGGAGTGACAGATGCCAGTCAATCTAGTGACCTTTAACTCTCTCCCCCAATGAAAAGGCCCTTTCTGAGTTATCCTTGCCACTGCTGCTAAACCTGAAGGCATCCTGAACCTTTTCATATCTTTTTTGTTTTTGTTTTTGTTTTTTTCGATACAGGGTTTCTCTGTGTAGCCCTGGCTGTCCTGGAACTCACTCTGTAGACCAGGCTGGCCTTGAACTCAGAAGTCCACCTGCCTCTGCCTCCCAAGCACTGGGATTAAAGGCCAGTGCTACCACCTGGCCCCTTTAAACACTTTGCTCCCAAAATTTCAAACAATGGGACAAATCTTCATTTTATACTTCAACTCCCACAAGCCTTTGCTCCCTTAAGCTCCAGAAGACATGGAGACTACCTTTAATCTCAGAAAAATGAGGCCTCACACAGCTGACCGTGCTCAACCTCACTGGATTGGGCCTTGCCCTTGCTTCTCTCATCCTATGTACCCGTGTCTGGCATAGCTCTTACATATAGATGCTTAAAGTCTAAGAGACTCCCACTTCTAACCAACAGCCCATTTTAATAGGGTCAGGAAATTGCTCCCTAGTAGGCTGTCAAAGGCTGATCCAGTTCCCTATAGCCCCTTACCCATCTCTCCTTCATTGAGGTTTACAACCTATACCTGTTTTCTCTATGACCAAAAGATTACTGTAAGAAATGGCCAGAGGAGCTGGTGAGATAGCTCAGCGGGTAAAAGCACCTTTTTCGAAGGTCCTGAGTTCGGATCCCAGCAACCACATAGTGGCTCACAACCACCTGTAATGAGATCTGACGCCCTCTTCTGGTGCGTCTGAAGACAGCTACAGTGTATTGGGCTGGAGCAAACGGGGCAGGAGCAAGCGGGACCATCCTGAGTTCAATTCCCAGCAGCAACATAATGGCTCACGGCCATCTGTACAGCTATGGTGTACTCATACACATAAAATAAATAAATAAATTGTAGTGGCTATTCCTGGTTGTCAACTTGACTACGTCTGATATGAATTACAATCCAGAATTAGAAGGCTCACCTGTGGCCCTAATCTGGAGGCTGAGAGATACAAGTTTCTGACCTGAATCTTGGCATGGAGACCTTGAGGAATAGTGGCTACGAATCCCACAGGATTAACATAGAAAGCTCTATGAGTTCAAGGTCATCTGGGGTTAAAGGTGTGGTGGCACACACCTTTAACCTGGGCCACACTTTTTGCTGGAGACGTATATAAGGACATTGGAAGAAGGAAGGCTCTCTGCTTCGCCTGCTTGCCTTGTGGGACTGAGCAATTGCTGGATCCTTGGACTTCCATTCACAGCTGCTGCCGTGACTGTTGTTGGGAGTTAATTGTTGGGAGTTGGACTACAAACTGTAAGTCATCAATAAATCCCTTTACTACATAGAGACTAAGTTCTGTGACTCTAGAGAACCCTAACTAAGACATAAATCTTAAAAAAAAAAAGTGGCCAGAAACTTACAGAGGTTGCCCATATTGGTCCTGCAGATACCATGAGACAAATCTGGGATATACTAATTCCCCCCTCTCATTTTTACATACAGGAGGAGTTCTTCCACCTTCTACATGCACAAGATTGGGAGGGGGGTATCACTGGCAAACTGAATGAGGACCTGTTCGCCAGGTACCTAGCGGAGGTGATCAAAATACAAAGACGCACCGCACTCTTCCGGTGTCTAGTTATAGAAGAAGAAAAAGATAGAAGATGTGACCCAACACTCATCAAAGGTCCTCACCTCTTGAATGACACCAATCCCACCTCTCTGTCCTCAGGGTCACTCTGGATCTTGTTTCGGACCTTAGCCTCCACACATCAGCAGCTAAGTAACTCGGCCCAGCCACTTTGGAGAATGGTGGTTGTGTATCCTTCCTAGATGGAGCTCTTAACTGCCACTAGTGGCTTCGCCCATCACCTTATTACCTCTCCCCTGGCTACCCCTTGTCAACTGTTGTGAGATACTACCACCCCTTTTCTTTCCCATGTCTCTCTCCTCAGTATTACAGATTGATTAGACTAGTTAGCTCTTTAAGGAGCACACTAGGCATACTGTGCTCTCCACACTGTAATGATCCATAACACTAAGCCCCGCTCACTATCCATACCCTGTGCTCCTGTGTTCACAGAGCCTCCATCCTCTGTGGCACTCATATTTACCATTGCCTACATGGTCTGGGACCTTGGCATTCCTCTTTCCAAAACTAGGGGTGGCACCCAGTGAAGAATCCTTGCTGGTTCCTGTCACAAGGTTTATAGCAGAATGGCATAATGGCATGCGGTTCAAATCCCTTCTTACAGTCCTGGGTATCACCCCTGCCGTGGCAACAGGACCCTTGGGACAAACTACTTCTCTAACAACCTACCTTCTGTTTTCTCCTCAGTCCATCCTAGACCTCCAATGCCTGGTTCAGGCCAACTTTACTCTCCAGGGTCAGATAGACTCCCTGGTCACTTAGTGCTAATCAGCAAAGGTTAGATCTACTAGCAGCAAAGAAGGCTCTGCCTCTTGTATGGAGAGAAACGTTGCTTCTATGTCAACCAATCAGGTATGATAAAAGACAAAACTTGACAATTCCACATAGATATCAAAAAACATAAGGAACAGCTTGATGCCTCTGGCCACTGTATCATTGACAGTCCAATATGGAAGTGGATAGTGCCCTTCTTAAACCCTGTTCTCATTTTCCTAATGTTAATTGCACACAGTCTTAGACACTTCTTATCTAGATTTATTTCTTTTTCTTTTTTTCTTTCTTTCCCCCTTTTTTTTTCCTTTTGTTTTTTGAGACAGGGTTTCTCTGTGTAATAGTCCTGGCTGTCCTGGACTTGCTTTATAGACCACACTGGTTTCATACTCACAAAGATCCACTCGCCTGCCTCTGCCTCCCAAGTGCTGGGATTAAAAGTGTGCCACCACCACCACCCACCCAGCCTAACGAGACTGTTAATCACTTGTTTTTATAGTATTATTGGCTAGCTCCTAGCTGCAGAACCAGAGGCCTAGGGCCCTCTAATTATGCCCTGACAGTGACGATTAAGCTTGACTCAAGGACTTGGATGCCCCCCAGACAGCAAGACGTAGTCTAAGAATAAACAATGCCCATCTCCTGACCCCCAGAATGGTTATCAATAGTGGATCAAATGTAGAGAAACAGGCTAGTAAAAAAAAAAATCACCCTGCCCCTATCCTGTCCCCAACCTGGGACGTGGAAATACCCTCTTCTGTGACTTAGATCAACAGCCAAGCAATACTTCCAGCAGCGTTGTGCATCTCCACTAGTTCAATGAGCTTGCTCTACTAGCCCACGGCGCATATTCCAAACATTTTATAAAGTTTGTCCTCTTCACCGAGCGAGCTGGCTGCTTTTTCTGTTTGTTTTGTTTTGTTTTGTTTTGTTTTTTTCTTTTTTTTTCTAGAAGCAGCCCCCATCTGTGTTTCTCCCCAATAAATCTCTTGTGTGAGATGTGTGATATGACTTTGTGGTATTTCTTGGCTCTCAATTGTCAAGATACCCTTGTGCTGGAAATCCCTTTCAGCTAGCAGGAGGTACATTCTTGATTATAATACATAGGGGCACAGCTTTGTTATCTTATTAAACAAGCTTTGTTGTAAAATCCCATCTTTCATAAAACTTTCATGGTTCTGTTTTTCACTTCTTCCCTTGGGATGTCTAAGAGCCAAGTTTTAGGGTCCACATCTTCTCTTTGAGTGTCCAGGCCCTGCTGCACACTAGGCGAGGAAGGATAGAGCAGAGTTGAGTTCTGTAGTCCACTTCTTCCCTTGGGGTGTCTGGGACCCAGTGCACACCAGTGGGGTGCACTCCAGGTGGGGAAGGATGGAACGGAGCTGAGTTCTGAGGTCTGCTTCTTCCCTGGGGTGTCCAGGCCCCCATGCACACTGAGTAGGAAAGAATGAATCGAAGTCTGGAACGGGTGGGTCAGCAGGATTCCATCTGGCGGTGAATGCCAGGTTCGGGAGATGGTCTCCTTGGAATTAGATGTTACAGCTCTTTTAGAAAACAGTTTTTAGGCTGGAGAGATGTCTCAGTGGTTACGAGCACTGACTGCTCTTACAAAGGTCTTGAGTTCAAATCCCAGCAACCACATGGTGGCTCACAACCATCCATAATGAGACCTGACACCCTCTTCTGGAAAGTCTGAAGACAGCTACAGTACTTACATATAATAAGTAAATAAAAATCTTAAAAAGAGGGAGAGAGAGAAAGAGAGAGAGAGAGAGAGAGAGAGAGAGATCTAAAAAAAAAAAAGAAAACAGCTCTCTTAGACAATAGTCAATGAAACATCTTATGCATATACACTTTACTTGGGGTGACTCTAGGGATACATGTGTGTATATATGTATGTATATGTATGGGTATGTATGCATGTGTGTGTACATATATGTATACATATGAGCCTTGGAGAGTAGGAAGGGGTTCTTCTTAGGGTGAAATTTCATTGTATCTGGCTTAAGGTTCTGGGAATATCTCATTACATGGAGAAGTATTCTAGGAAGTTAAACTTGTAATTTTGGCAAGGATTATATAATATTCCTCTGGTAGAAAATTGGGGTCAGGCTCCCCAGATCAGTCAGAGAAAAGGAAACCCCATTAAGAAAAGGGAATCCTGCCAGGCAGTGGTGGCACACGCCTTTAATTCCAGCACTTGGGAGGCAGAGGCAGGCAGATTTCTGAGTTCGAGGCCAGCCTGG
>JADRCD010184667.1:11196-22574 GCA_019843815.1 Montemys delectorum
TGACGGCTGATAGCCATGTGGATGACTCCATTGATGGCTGATAGCCACGTGGATGACTCCATTGACGGCTGATAGCCATGTGGATGACTCCACTGTGACATGGGACAGCAGCTAAGATGCAGCTAGCCACGTGGTGCTTACATCTCAAAATGGCATCCCGCCACGTGGTCCCTTAAGACTACCCATGTATAGATTTTTAACTAGCAATCCCCTGTGTTATAAGGTTCTATAAGTTAACTTTTTGTTACAGATTTTACAGATTTAACCACACCCAATAAATTTACAGCTCACGAGGTACACAGAGTTTATATTATAATCTCACAAATCTTAGGGAAAGTTTTAGTCAGTTAGATGAAACCAAGAGCCCTTTTTTTGGATGTTCTGTTTTGCTTTCTTTTCCCTGTTACAGAGTCAGGTGGCCTGCCTGACACAGGACATAGAAGGAACTTTTTTGTTTGTTTGTTTTTTTCGAGACAGAGTTTCTCTGTATAGCCCTGGCTGTCCTGGACTCACTCTGTAGACCAGGCTGGCCTAGAACTCAGAAATCCGCCTGCCTCTGCCTTGGAAGTGCTGGGATTAAAGGCACCATGCCCGGCTTAGAAGGAACTTTTAAATAATCATGCTTGTGTCTAGAGAGGGGAGAGCCATAACTCAACTCTGGAGCCAGCTTTCCAATAAGTAGAACATCATAAGACAACTTTAGAGGGCTAGAGAGATGGCTCAGTGGTTAAAGAGCACCTACTGCTCTAACAGAGGTCCTGAGCTCAATTCCCAGTAACCACATTGTGGCTCACAACTATCTGAAATGGGACCTGATGCCCTTTTCTGGTGTGTCTGAAGAGAGCAATGGTGTACTCATATACATAAAGTAAATAAAATATTTTTTTAAGATTTATTTATTTATTTATTTATTTATTTATTTATTATATGTAAGTACACTGTAGCTGTCTTCAGACACTCCAGAAAAGGGTGTCATCTCATTACAGATGGTTGTGAACCACCATGTGGTTGCTGGGATTTGAACTCAGGGCCTTTTGAAGAGCAGTCAGTGCTCTTAACTGCTGAACCATCTCTCCAGCCCCTTTTATTTTTCCATTTTTTTGTTTTTGTTTTTGTTTTTTTCCGAAATAGGGTTTCTCTGTGTAGCCCTGGCTGTCCTGGAACTCGCTCTGTAGACTAGGCTGGCCTCCAACTCAGAAATCCACCTTCCTCTGCCTCCCAAGTGCTGGGATTAAAGGTATGTGCCACCATCTCCGATACGCAAATAAAATCTTAAAAAAAAAACAAAAAACAAAAAAAAACTTCGCTCGGGGTGGTGGCCAACGCTTTTAATCCTAGCACCTGGGAGGTAGAGGCAGACAGATTTCTCAGTTTTGTCTTTTTCTCAAAAAAAAAAAAAAAAAAAAAGACAAAAACAAAAAAAACTTTAATTTTTTTGTCGTTGGTTTTGTTTTGTTTTGTTTTGTTTTTTTGAGATAGGATTTCTTTGTGTAGCCATGGTTGTCCTGGGACTCACTCTGTAGACCTGGCTGGCCTCGAAATCACAGAGATCCACCTGCCTCTGCTAATGAGTGCTGGGTTTAAAAGTGTATCACCAATGCCTGGTAAAACAACTTTAAAAGTATCAAGACACAAAAGATGTTTGGTAAACTGAATCCAATGGCCAGAAAGCTCAGAGATGAATTCTGAGCCATGGCCATTAAAGCAGTCATGGCAGGTAGTGTTAGTAGTGGTAGCTGGGAGCTGAGAGGGGCAGAGAGAGCAAAATCAAAAACCCTCCAAGCTCCAGATCAGGATCCCACAAATAGAGAACCAGATGTAACTTACTGGAGGAGCTCTGTGGATACTGGCTGCTTTTCTCAGCACTGCAGTTTACTCTCATAGTCTGCGACACTGAAAGCATGATGTGGCGCCTTGTAACTGAAGCAATAAAGTGAAAAACAGAGTTCTGGAGATGTAGAAATAAAGTTTCACAGTAAAATAAGAGAGCCATATTCCAGCTCCTGTAAGCAGCAGCTTCAGACACTGAGAAGTTGTGTTTCACAGATAGCCAAGGACATGTTGTAAAGACAAAGTTCTGGTGGTCAGAATTTTAAGACAGAATGACCAGGCCATTCTGACTAAGCTAAGTAAGGCCAAAACAAAATGAACTGGTGGTCGCAATGACGTTAAGGTCCACGAAAACAAGATTAGCAATTCTCGAAATAAGCCCCCAACCCTTCCTGTGGTGAATTTTGGAAAAGACCATAAACTGTCATTCTGACCTTGTTGATGACAATCCCCCTACCACCTAGTTACTCAGCCCCTTCCCAGAGACTTTTCAAGGCTGGGTACAGAGCTGGATAGGGAAGTTGGCTGACTAAGTCAAGAATAGCCCCCTGAGCAATCCAACCAATGCCTGATGAGATCCTTTGTCCTGTGTTCCACCAACCAGAGTAAGCCAGCTAGCCCTGTTGCAGAAATCTGCCTTCTGTAAAGTATAAAAGATATATGTTTTCTGAGCTCGGGGTTGACCCCCCCGTGAGGGTGGGCAACCTCACATACCTGGATCAATAAACCTCATGTTATTGCAATGATCAATTGTCAATCTTTGTTCTCTGGGTTGAGCCTAGATTACTATACAATGTCTCTAGGTGTACACCTCCTGAGACGGGCCTTCAGCCCCAGCATCCCTGAGTGAAAGGCCAGCTTTAGAATTAGGGTGGGTGGTCTGATCTCCCTGGAGCCTCCAGAAAATGTCTCTACCAGGTGAGAATAAGATCACTACAAATTTTAGAGCCAAAATTGAAGCATGCTTTATTAAATACTGACCAGTACAATGGACATAGATGTTGGGGATTGGTTCTAATGCCTTGTCTTAATTTGGCTCCCAAAATCACATGGGAATCTGCATGTTCAGACACTGAGGGTCCCTGTCTCCCATTGGTTTTTGATTGATCAATAAAGAGCCAATGGGCAATGGATGGGCAGGGAGAAAGTGGCAGGACTTTTAGGATTCCCGGACAAGAAACACAGTGGAGAAGAAGGGGGATTCTGCCACATGAGAGGGGCATGGGACATACCACGCCATGACAGGGACACATAGATCAGAATTAAGAGCTTGCTGACATGTAAGAACCGGGGAAAGGGGTTTGGAGGTTTGGAAGTGCCCAGCCACTGACCAGTCATTGAGCTAGTCAAGGCATATCAAAATTAAGCTGACCTGTGTGTGTGTGTGTGTGTGTGTGTGTGTTTGTGTGTGGTGTGTGTGTGTGTGTGGTGTGTGTTCTTTTATTCGAGAATCCAGACAACTCCAGTGGGTGGCTAGAAGCACAATCACCACAGGGGAGGGGGGCCGGGGGGGGCAGAGTTCAAAGTGGATTAACTATTCACCATTACACATGGGATTCCCAGAGAATGTCCTTCAGAACACCTTTAATCCTAGCATTTAGGCAGAGCCAGGCAGATCTGTGAGTTCAAGGTCAGCCTGGTCTCCATAGTGAATTACATTAGTCTGCTGTTTATAAAAGCAAACCCCACAAGTCTAAGCACTTTCCACCTTTGTCTATTGGGGATAAGCATACATCCTGATGTACCTTTCTGCTTATATAACATACGTCACACCTACAGGTGATCAACCACATCCTGTGCAGCTGGAACGACCAACCTTGTTACAGAAATGAAAACACATGCCTTATTATTTTATGTGAACAGCATTCCAGGAAGTTATCTTTCCTTGGGTTAAGTAGGGCTTACAGGATATCCTCGGCAAGTGGGACTTACAGGTTAGAAGTGTGTTTGTTTTATAAATATGTTTTTTGTTTTTAGATTTATTTATTTATTTAATGTATATGAGTACACCAATGCTCTTTCCAGATACACCAGAAGAGGTCATCAGATCCCGTTATAGATGGTTGTGAGCCACCATGTGGTTGCTGGGAATTGAACCAGGACCTCTGGAAGAGCAGTCTGAGTGCTCTAAACTTTGGAGCCATCTCTAGCCCATTTTATAGATTGCTTAAGCATAGTAATTTAAACTTAAAACATAACTTTAGCCCTCAGAACACCTTTAATCTTTAGACAGGCAGAGGCAGGAAGGTCTCTGTGACTTCAAGGCCAGCCTGGTCTACATAGTGAGTTCTAGGACAGCCAAAGCTACATAGTGGAACTATGAGATTCCCGGAAGGACCCCCACACTCAAAACCCGGGAGCGACAACCCCACACACCACCAACACACGGACTTGATGCAATCTGCAAGAGGCTTTTTATTCCAGCTAGCTGGGGCGATACTCATATCCCTCACAGGGGTAGAGGAGTCTGGCCCAGAGCAAGGTCTTAGACAGCTTTTTATTCCTGTGCAGTTGCTGGGGCAAAAGGGAAGACTGGGGTGGTTTCTGATTGGTGCTGGCTCGTGCTAGGGTCCAGGGGCGGGCTAGCCACCTGGCAATTGTTTTGGGCCAGGTTGTTTCTGGGTTCTCGGGCCAGGTAGTCTTGGTTCCCTTGTTTCTGGGTTCTGGAAGCTGGTCTCCCACTGAGTTTAACTAATGGCTAAATTCCCACAGTACAGTTTGAAAACTTAATCTTACAGAACCCTGTCTCAGAAAACACAACAACAAAACCTAAAATAACAACAATGATGACAAAAAAACCTCAAAGCTCTTTTTGAGTTAAATAGGATACACATAGAATCCTAGCACTGTAGGATGGGATTGTCTCCAGTTTCAGGACAGATCAGGCTATATAGCAAGACCTTATAAAGGGATATTATTTAATACTGTACATGGGTGTTTTGTCCATGTAGTGTGCATGTATGTCTGCACCATGTGCATGACTAGTGCCTGTGGAGGTCAGAAGATAGCATCAGATCTCCTGGAACTGGATATGCATAGATATGAGCCACTATGTGGGTGCTGGGAACCCAACATGATTCCTTTGCAAGATCAATCACTGTTTTTAACCTCTGAGCCATTTCTCCATTCCTAAAACCACTTGTTTTTTAAGCAAACAAAGCTGGGAGAGATGGCTAAGTTGGTTAAGTACTTGCCAAGCAAATGTGAAGACCTGAGTTTGGCTCTCAAAACTTGGGTAAAAGTGTTGGGCATGGCAGCACTCATCTGTAATCCCAGTGCTGAAGTGAGTTAGAAGCAAGAAGTCCTTGGAGCTTCCTAGTCAGCCAGTCTAGTTGAATTGGTGAACTTCAAGTTTAGTGAGAGACACTATATATATGCATATATATATATGCATATATGTATATACATATGTATATGTATATATATATGCATATATATAGTGAAGGACCTGGAGGGATGGCTTTGTGGTTAAGAGCACTGACTGTTCTAGAACTGAATTCTATTCACATCTCCCACAAGATGGTTAAAAAATGTTTATAGCTCTAGTTCCAGAAGATCAATACCCTCTTCTGCCCTCTACAGGCACCAGGCAGAGACATACAGCCAGGCAAATTACCCATTCACATAAAAGAATAAAAAGGAAGGTGAGGGACATAGGAGGTAGAGACTTGAAAGTTGATCTCTGGCTTCCACAGTCATGTATACACACAACCCACCAAGCAAGCATGGTTGTGCATGGTAGTAATCCCAGTATTTGGGAGGTAGAGAGGGGTAGATAATTAGGGCTAGCTTTGGATACATAGTCAAACTCAGTTTGAGTTATGAGAGACTTTGTTTGTTTGTTTGGTTTTTCGAGACAGGGTTTCTCTGTATAGCCCTGGCTGTCCTGGAACTCACTCTGTAGACCAGGCTGGCCTTGAACTCAGAAATCTGCCTGCCTCTGCCTCCCGAGTGCTGGGATTAAAGGCGTACGCCACCACTGCCGGGACGTCCTTTTTTTTTGAGAAAAGATTTCTCTGTGTAATCTTGGTTGTCCTGGAACTTGTTATGTAGACCAAGCTGGTCTCAATCACCATGTCCAGCCTGAGAGTGTGTATGTGTGTTTCATATATTATGCTGTGAACAGATACCTATAAATTACAACATTTAATTGGGGCTGGCTTACAGGTTCAGAGATTCAGTCATAATCATCAAGGCAAGAAAATGGCAGCATCCACACAGGCATGGTGCAGGAGGGGCTGAGAGTTCTACAACTTCACCTGAAAGCTGCTAGCAGAATACTGACTTCCAGGCAGCTAGGATGAGGATCTGATAGCCCACACCTTGAGTGACACACCCACTCCATAGGGCCACACCCTCTAATAGTGCACTCCCTGGGCTGAGCATAGGCAAACCATCACATCTCACCCCCTGGTCTCTGTAGGCTTGTTCAAACATGAGTTTATGGGGGCCATACCTAAACATAGCATAGTGAAAAATACATTTAGTCCAACCTCAAAAGTTCCTGTGCTTTATAGCAGTCTCAACAGTGTTAAAAGTTCAAAGTTCATGCCGGGCGGTGGTGGCGCACGCCTTTAATCCCAGCACTTGGGAGGCAGAGGCAGGTGGATTTCTGAGTTCGAGGCCAGCCTGGTCTACAGAGTGAGTTCCAGGACAGCCAGGGCTAAACAGAGAAACCCTGTCTAGAAAAACCAGAAACCAGAAACCAAAAAAAAAAAAAAAAAAAAAGTTCAAAGTTCAAGGTCTCTTCTGAGGCTCATGCAATCACTTAACTGTAATCTCCAGAGCAAGCCAGGAAACCAGCTGGGCAAGCTCCGAACTCTGCGTCTCCACGTCTGATGGCAAGGCGGTCTTCAGATCTCCAGCTCCTCTCTCATCTTTGCTGACTGCAGCACACTTCTCTCTCCTGGGCTGCTTGCACTCCCTTAGCAGCTTTTCTCAGCAGACAGCCCACAGCTCTGGCGTGCCGAACATCTTGGGGTCTTCAAGGCAACATCAGTGTTACAGCTTCTTCTTCTCTCTCTCTCTCTCTCTCTCTCTCTCTCTTTTTTTTTTTTTTTTGAGACAGGGTTTCTCTGTGTAGCCCTGGCTGTCCTGGAACTCACTCTGTAGACCAGCCTGGCCTCGAACTCAGAAATCTGCCTGCCTCTGCCTCCCAAGTGCTGGGATTAAAGGCGTGCGCTACCACTGCCCGGCTTACAGCTTCTTGTTTCAATGTCTGGGACCCACACATGATCTTTTTTTCTGGGCTCCTCCAAAGGGCTGACATCACTTCTCCAACTCCGCCCTCTGTAGTACTCTAAGCTTAGGTTAGTCCATTGCCACTACAGTTCTTGGCGATCATCCCATGGTCTCCATCGCATCTCCAATATGCTGGGGTCTTACACTGCAACTAGGCTTCACCAATAACCTCTCATAGGCTCTCTTCATAGTGCCAAGCATCAACTCCTTTGCATGACCCCTTGAGTCCCCGGGCTGTCAAAGGCAGCTGGGGCTGCACCTTCACCAATGACCTTCCATGGCCTCTCAGCTGTTCTTCATGATGCCTGCATGCCTTCAAAAGTAGTATCACCTCGGTGACTCTTACACATTACAAAGTACAGCTGCAGCACAAAGTACAACCTTGGCTATCTCCGGAACACAGCTTCTTTGTGCTCTCAGAAAACACTACTCAAATTTCACCTTAGTGATGCAGGTCTCTTCTTAATCGCCATTAATTTCTTAGCTCTAACTAATCAGCATCAAATTTCCCAGTAGTCCTGTTTATTCTGGACTCTAAAGCTAGAGCCATCTGGCCAAAGCTGCTGAGTTCTGCTGCTTGTTGGGGCTGGAACATAGTCCCCTTTTTCTATTACTTTATCACCAGCTTTCTGTTTTCCAATTCCTTCACTGTCTAAGCTTTGTTGTCCTGGAGCTTGCTCTGTCAACTGACTTTGAACTCAGAGATCAGCTTCCCTTTCTCCTAAACACTGGGATTGAAGATGTGATCCACCAAACCTAGATTTAAGTTTTTCTTTTTTTTTTTTTAAAGATTTATTTATTTATTATATGCAAGTATACTGTAGATGTCTTCAGACACACCAGAAGAGGGCGTCAGATCTCATTACGGGTGGTTATGAGCCACCATGTGGTTGCTGGGCTTTGAACTCAGGACCTTCAGTAGAGCAGTCAGTGCTCTTAACCACTGAGCCATCTCTCCAGCCCTTAAGTTTTTCTTTACCTAAAACTTGCACTGATCTAAGCTGGCCTTGAACTCAGAGATCTACATGTCATTGCCTCCTGGGATTAAATGCTTGTACTACCTTGGTTGGACCTAAATTTAGCTGGGTGGATATTACTTCCTTGATTCAATGTAATATGCTTGAACACAGGATTCAGCTCCATTTCACTTTCTGGTGCCATTTTAATACTCAAACTATATATTTTTCTATTTTTCTTTCTCAGCTTGCTACTCTTGTTTAAAATGCTCTTCATGAGACTTAACCAGAGAACAAAGTTCATGATGGTTGTTTTTGAGACTTCCTTTGTCAATGCAATTAATTTGAGTCTTCACCTTAGCCTCAGGCAGACTCTTAGGACAAGGGCAAGATGTAGTCATATTCTTCATGAAAATACCACAACAGCAGTCTCTAGGCCACATATTGAAATTCTCCACTGAAATCTCTTGGGCCAGATCTGCACAATACATATCACTCTCAGTAACATAGCCTTCCATATTACTACTAGGATAGCCCATTAAGCTCCATTTAAAGCACTCCACTGCTTTCCAAATCAAAGTCCCAAAATCCACATTCTCCCAAACAAATACATGGTCAGGCCTGTCACAGCAATACCCCAGTCTCTGGTGCCAACTTCTGTCTTAGGTTTTTACTGTTGTGAACAGACACCATGACCAAGGCAAGTCTTATAAACTACAACATTTAATTGGGGCTGGCTTACAGGTTCAGAGGTTCAGTCCATTATCCTCAAGGCAGGAACATGGCAGTATTCAGGCAGGCATGGTGCAGGTGGAGCTGAGAGTTCTACATCTTTTCCTGAAAGCTGCTAGCAGATTACTGACTTTCAGGTAGCTAGGATGAGGATTTTATAGTCCATACCTACAGTGACACACCTACTCCAACAGGGCCACACAGTGACACCCCCTGAGCTGAGGATATGCAGACCATCACTCAGTGATTCCTTTTTGTAGCACAGACTGTACTAGAACTCAAGCTGTAGACCAGGCTGCTGGCCTTGAACTCAGAGATCCATCTGTTTCTGCCTCTGGAGTGGTGGGATTAAAGTCTTGGACCATCACTTCCAGGCTCACGCCCAGCTTTAACCAGTGGGCATTTATGGTAGCAGCATTTATTGATCTTTTATTTATCACATATGTACAGTCCTCTCAGAGGCCAGAAAAGGGCATTGGATCCCCTTGAACTGAGGAAACATAAGATTGTGAACCGCCGTGTGGGTTTCGGGAAGTGAACGTCTGGAGAGCAACCAGTGTTCTTAACTGATGAGCTATTTCTCTAGGCGTCTTTCTTTGATCTTAAATAATTGATTTTAGGCTACAATATCAGGTCATATCGCCAGGGCATACACACAAGGCATCGGGTGTTTTGACTGGGACCAGCAAACCCCTCACAATGTAGACAATCTACCTCAGAACTTGGGGAGTCAGGTATTTTAAGAACATTAGCTGGAAGATTCTGGAAGAGGTTTCGAATCAACAGTTACTTTGCTTGTTTTCCGTTAAAATTACGATGTGCAGTTTTTTTTTTTGTTTTGTTTTTGTTTTTTTGGGTTTTTTTTTTTTGTTTTTTCGAGACAGAGTTTCTCTGTGTAGCCTGGCTGTCCTGGAACTCACGCTGTAGACCAGGCTGGCCTCGAACTCAGAAATCCACCTGCCTCTGCCTCCCAAGTGCTGGGATTAAAGGCGTGTGCTACCACCGCCCCGCACGATGTGCAGTTTTTGTGGCGACTGACGCGCGTCTACATTTATTGCCCAGAGATAGCAAGGCCCTGTAGAAACAAGTTTTATTTTCTTTTATACTGACCCTTTTACACGGATTGATTTCTGCTTGGAGCTTTTGACCAGTAGTCTATCGGAAGGTAAAAAGGACGAAGTCTTTGGGTCCTGATATTTCAACTTAAGCACTATGTTTGCATTTATTCTCTGGACGTAGTGTAAAAGGGGTCTTCTGTAGCTGAAAAGCCAGCAGCCCTTTGCCTTAACGGAATAAGACCGAAAAGATTCTTTCCCATTTTCTGCACACGAAGTGACAATCACACTCTTTCCAAAGGGGCAAGGCCAGGACCGTCCCCCAGCACCTGGCAGGGAGTAAACCTAGGCTGTCAAAGCCACCCGGACACCTTACACACTCGCGAGGGAAGAACCAGAGAATCAGCGACACCACTGACGCCAAACCATAACTCCCAGCAGGCCCTGCGGAGAAGCGTGCCTTCTCATTGGGCAGTGGTTAGCAGCGTGCCTTTCCATTGGGCAGCAGCTCCACCAGCCGACCAAGCCTCTGCGCGCAGGGCACCGCGGGAGAGGAGGCCGCGGGATTTGCGGCCGTACTTCATCTCCCGGCGGGCCCAGCGCTGAAGGCGGTGGCGCGACGCCTTTGTGGAAGCCGGAGCCCACCGGGAGGAAGTTCCGGTCTCCGGGACGCTGGGTCCGTGGTGGCCACTGAGGAGGAGGAGCGGGCCGCGGGGGTTACGCTGCTTTGGTAAGGGCCCAAGATAGGAGAGAGGGCGTGCCCGAGCTGCTGGGACGGGGTCAGCGGCCCAGGCGGCTCTGGTAGTCGTGGGCCCGCGCGGCCTAGGAGCCGTGACTTCGAAGACACGGGGCGACCGCGGCCTCGCTCGCGGAGACAGCCTAGCGGTGGTGAGTGGAAGGAGGCGCCGCTCGCGACAGGAACGCCCCGGAACGGTCGCGGGCCCGGGGCGGGGCCCGAGGCGGCCGTGGAATTACCGGTCCCACCGCGGAGCGGCCGGCTGCGGGGCGAGGGACCTGCGCGTGGTAGCGGTTCCGGCGCTTAGCTCTATGGAGCTGCCAGAGGGGCTTCTTTTCCTTTCCCCTTCGGTTTGTGATCCTGTTGTGAAACATCACTAGATACGGAGTTCTTGTGCCCTGCAAGTAACCTTGGCCGCCCACCCAGACGTCCAGACGTCCAGGCAGGAAAGTGCGAGAGCTCAGAACCTGGCCCGCGGGCCTGTAGAACCGGGAGGCGGGCGAGGGTGACTGGTGGGTTCTGTACCCGTTGGGCGAATGTAGGAGGAGAGTGATGTTTCCACATATTCGTGCTTTAGATTCCTTTTGGCGTTGCAAATAATGTGCTTTTCTTTTAACGTTACAATTGACGTTGTGCTAATGAATTCAAGTGTAGGGTTGCGTTTCTTAATTAAAAACAAAAGGCTTGACTTGTAGAGCACATACACTGGAGATAGTTTGGATGTTTTTGTCCTCCCCCCTCAAAAAAAAAAAAAAAAAACTGTAGGCTTATTACGTTCAGACTAATTGGATATAAGTGAAGGAGTTTAATAGGTTTGGTTTTTTTTTT
>JADRCD010184668.1:0-27298 GCA_019843815.1 Montemys delectorum
CCCCAAGTGCAAGTCTGAGTCCCAGTGTGAGTCCAAGTGCGAGTCTGAGTCCAAAGAGAGTGCACAAAGTGAAAAGCAGGTTTATATGGTATACAGGAAACAGGGTGAATGACAAGAGTCACGTAGGCGGGTGGGGGTTACAGCAAGGGGCGCAAGACTGAGATCACATTGGCAAGTGAGCGCCACATCAAGGTTGGTAGGATCAAGTAGCCAGGTATGAAGCAGGCAGTAGAGCAATGGAGCCCTCCCTGCTGGATCTAATTTGGCATTCCTATGCTAATTCTCTGGTTCTGCTGGAGGCAAGGACTAGGAGAATCCGATCTAGCTTTTCCTGCTAATTCTCTGGGTCTTGCTGGAAGCACACACCTGGAAGTTCCGATTCTAGCTAAGGTCCTTGAGTGAGGGAAGCCCTTAGATTACTCTCTAGTATGTAAAACAGTTCTGACTATTGTGGGACTGCCCTAAGGAATGTGCTTGACCTCTGTTGCTAGCTCTAAGAAAAATCTGTCTGGTAAGGCAGATTCCTTGAGAGAAATTCCAAGCTAAGGACAGCTTGGAATTGAATTAGGATAGGTTGGAAACATTATGCTGGCCAGGAAACGATGTCCAATCTTAGCCATTTACAAATCATTTCTTGGGGTACCTTTATGCCTAAATATGAGGGTGTGTTGACGATTGGAAAGACTAATCTGGAACGTATCTGAGTTAGGAGATGCCAGCGACTGTCTGAATACCCAGGAGGCACAATTTCCCTTTTGGGGCCATAACGCCTCGCCTCTAGTCCTTGATCAGGCTTTTACCCCTCCGCCCCCCGATACTGCAGAAGTAACTGGTGTAGACGAGTGGGCGAGCACTCTTCATGATAAGATTTTTTTTCTTCTTTTGACCAGTCATTTTTCTCCCTTTGATATTCTTCTTTGAATTGACCTTGATAATAAGATACAAATAAAACATAATATATTATTTGTTATATTTAACAAAATGTGATATAATGGGATCTTCACATTTGGAGTCTAATTTCAACGTTTAAAGTTTGTTTTTCATTCATTTTAATAGCATATATTCTCTTCAGTTTTACTCATAGGACAAGACAATACATTTACAAAAATAATTTCATTTATGTAGAATGAGTCATGTGAAAATAAACTGATTTTGAGCAAATCTTTTGTTGATTTCTAGACACTTGTAAAATAATGAGGCATCTCAACAAATATATTTATGGAAAGTTTTCTAATTTCTTTATAATTACATTTAATTACTTTATTAAAGTTCATTTACATTTGTTGTATTTTAATGTATTTAACACTAATATATTTGGGAAGCTTAAGCATTTGAAATAAATAATGCTTTCAAAATTGTATTTACAAATAAAACTGAAAAGTACATTTTTATTTTAAAATGTTCTGATTATTTCCACACAGTTTATTATCAGTTAATTTCTAGATTTTATGTGAGTAAAGATTAGCCCTTTTACTTACCATGGTGACACAATGGAAACTGTAAGGAACATGTAAGGCCAGAAGGCCAGGTAGACATTAGAAACATAACTAGAAATAGAAATAGGATGTGTGCAGTGAAATAATAAGAGTGAAGTTCCCCCAGACTTTCCCATGACGTAAGGGAGTGATAAACAGACACGACCGGACAAGGCCGATAAAGCAGAGACCAAGTATAAAAACCTTAAGCTACGGAACATCGAGGCATTAGACATGACTCGCATCTAGAGTTCACGTCGGACGCCCGAATGCCCGAATGAACTGGACCCGAACCAACACATTCATACTCAGCATCTTCTGCACCAGACTAAGCATCCATCACCGCCTACGGCTGATTGAGCATCCGTATGCCCAGAGAATTGGCATACCGGCGGATCAAGAAAGTGATACCGACGAAGGAGCCGAGACACGTCCGAGCCCGAACCGAGGAGGAAGACCCCCTCCGAGCGCGCCGTCAGGTCGTATACCCATGATGACCCTTAGCAAGCATTTGTAGGGCATGAACCTAGCGTCTTGCCAGGTTCAAGCCGTAGTGATAGTGTTTGACCCTATGATATTTGCAATCATAGCTGCAGTCCTTGGATTGACTTGTTTCCTGTGGGGTTGTATTTGTTCTGTTGAATATATGCATAAAACCAACCAAACGCCTCTGTCATCTGTTACAACCAGCTCCCCAGGCGAAGGTCTGGCAAGTGCTCGCTACAGAAACTTATTATAACAGCATATCTTGTGTATTTGGGTTGGAAGACAATACGATTAGCTTTACAAAGACTGTCTCATTCAAATTTAGAATACAAGGAGCCAATCTTTGTTGCCTAAATTTTCAAAACTGAAGCAAGTAATATTTGCTAAGCTAATCACATGGTTCCATATATCTGAAGACACATACTCAATATGTTATGCACTCATTAATTACACCAACACCCTCATTCTAAATAATGTCTTTATTTTAGAAAAATAATGCCTTCACTTACCCTTAGATATAGCTTTCTTTTATTCATAGACATATATATTTGATTGTGTTGTTAGCCTGACTCTGTTCACACCTAGAAAATTGAACCTACAATGAACTCTGTTTTACAGAAAGAATCTCCTAGCATCGATTCAATATATACTAAATATGCATACATTTCTCTTCAATAACATGTGGATACTATTTTCCCAAGTAAAATGTTGGTGCAATTCTGTAACCGGTTATATTTTGGGTTAAAAAATAATTTTACATGAAAAACTATTCTTTAAAGATTTGAACAAATAAATTTCATTATATCTTTAATAATTCCTCTGAAATTCAGTGATTATCATTAGGTTTCTTTGGATTACTGGAATAACTTCTGGAATGAAAGATAGGTATCTATTCTCTAAATATCCATTGAAATCCAAATTAGATTCCTACTTTCTGCAACATTCAGGTAATTGCCAATCAGAAACCTGACTGTAGAATATTTTTCTGCCAGCATATCACATACATACAATATATTTTATCCATCACTCTTCATAGTGAGCAATTAAATATTTGTAAGTCTATTACGACTGCACACTTGTGACTTGTATATCCTTGTATGGAACATATTTTTCCGTTTGTGTTTCAGCTTTCTATGATTACTTATTCTTGAGGTATCATAGTGTCTTCAAACTCTGCATTTACACTTAGAAGCATCAGTCTTTACCTAAATACATATTGTTCTAAAATAATTTCTGTACTTCCAAGCTGCAAGTACACTGTATTGTTAGTACCTTCGTTATTTCTCCCTTTTTCTTTGTCCAGCTTGTTCCTCTACTTACTTACTCTCAGATCCATGACCTCTTCTATTATATTTATTATATATGTACATAAATATATATATGTACATTACACATATATTCAACTATATATATATGTGTGTGTGTGTACGTGTGTGTGTGTGTGTGTGTGTGTGTGTGTGAGTTTGTATGTGTTTACAGCAATCATTTGGAATTAGTTAAGATCAGAATCCCCATCCCTATAGAAAACTAATTCTCCCTCTTGGTAAAAACATTGCATTCTGTGTTTCTTATTAAGTATGGTGGTTTATGAGATTTTCCCTTTCTCTGTTGGCACGCTGAGTTATATGGTCATAATGCAGAAACTGTTGAGATTTAGTGGGGCATCATTCCTCTCATGCCTAGAAGACACTTTCTGGCAACAAGTGTCCTGATTTTCTGGAATCTTATCAATGCTCTAAAAGGAAGAAATAAATATGGCTAGGAATATCTTTAAATGTTTTCAACATTCTTAGCAATTAAGTAAATATAAATTAAGACTACTTTGAAGTTTCATTAAACTTCAGTCCAAATGTTGGCCAAGATTTGGGGAAAGGAAACCCTCATTCACTGTTCATCAGATTGCAAACTCTTACAGACACTCTAGAAATTAATGTGTAAAGAATTGTAAAGTAGCTTACAGTAGATATTTTGTATAATTCAGCCATATTATTCACTATGTCAAAGCAGTTATCTCTTCCTTTAATATACTTGATCAAATTATTTCACTCTTTCCAACACTTCCACAATATTCCACGCCTTTCTATTCACCTATTATGCATATACTTCTATGCATTATAGATACAGCATAGAATTTTATTGAGCTCTAAAGAATAATGTGCAAATGAATAACATTAATACATATACTGAGTGAAGGAACCCAGAGCAAGACAGATAAACACCACATGTTCTCTCTCTCTCTCTCTCTCTCTCTCTCTCTCTCTCTCTCTCTCTCTCTCTCTCTCTTTAGATATTAGCTCCAAAACTTTCCATTTGATGGATAATCTGAAGAAATTGCAGATGCCAGAAAAGTACAAAGGTGCGCCTCGCCAACCCTGACCAACAGGAATTAAGACACGACACAACTGGTTCCTTCTCTTAGTGATTTACTCAGGATACTTTACAGACAGCATTGTGTGGAGTTGAGCCCGAGATCCCTACTCAGGCACAGCTTATATCCCGTAGTAGGAGCCCATGAACTCATGCCACGTGTCATCTCTCCATAGGCCAGGGAAGATCAGGTCACTCAGAAGCACAACCTTCAAGCCAAATAAGGAGTTGTTTATCTCGAGCTCTTGGCCAGCTGTCGCCATCTTTAGGGCAAGGTTTGGACGGCTTTCTACAGAAAGGAACAATGGGTAGGCCATGAGAAGGAAGTTTATTCCTTTTGCAGGGTGAGCTGAATTTCCAAGAGGAATATTTCTTGATCAGTCCAGTACTAGAACAAGTCTTGTCCTGCAGAATCAAATCTCTTTTAGTCTTAATATTTAGTGTTTTCAATATTTAATAGTTTTGAACACTTATATGATGAATTTTATTTTCAGCCCTTATATCACTTTCTCATTCTTCTTATTTCCTAATGGAGACATTCTTCACAAGTTCTCCTCTAATTTCATGTCATCTCTTGGATTTAATCAGATTTTTCTGGTCTAAGTATGGGAATAGGGTTATTTTATAGATAAAAGAATACTTAACAGCCACTACATCACTTAAGAAAATGGGTCTTCCTCCATTAGCAGTACACTTTATCTGCCAATAGCTGTTCTAACCATCATTCAGAAATACAGGCTCACATTTGGTTATTCAGCTAAGAGCTTGTACATTTAACCTTAATAGTCCATAGGGAAAAACTAGTTTCTCTGCATCATTTATACCAACATCCCTGTACCAATAATATTCTAGAAGGAGGAAGGTATTACTAAGACACAGTGGGCTTCGGAAATGGTATTTCTTAGTGTGAGTAACACATGTCCTATTCTTATGCTAAGTGTTGAGAGCCACATTTAAATCTTTCTGAAGGTAGGGATTTAGACTCAGCCCATCCTGAAGTCAGGTCTTGTCATTCTGAATACATGCAACAGAGCTGGGATAATATGGTTGCTCCTGTACTTATGATGATGTTACTCAGACTTACAGCCTTGATTAGAACACATACAGGGCTGCTGTTTTCAGCTTCAGCTGAGGTATAAATGAGACTGAAGTAACTACATGTAGTATACTCCTACTCTGTCCGTAGATTCTCTCTAAATTTGCTTTTCATGATTGTGAACTCTGTGTATCACAGTCAAGTCCAGTTTATATTTCATATCTCTGGCAATCCTGTTGTAGGATTTACAACCATAATATTCTGAACTACCATATAATTTAAATGTATATTCCATAAATCATGGAACTATCTGTTTCTTTGTTGAATTGTCAATAATTGTAATGATTCTTTGATTTCTAAAATGGTGCTTAATGCATTAGAAAATTTGAAATTCAGCCTTCTGAAATAAATAATGTGTTTGATAAATATTTTAACCTAATGGAATAGGAGATATAACATGTATGTTTGGAGATGATATGACATTTCACTATCTTTCAAGTTTCCCCACAATGACAGTGATAAATTATTTGGTTCTTGGAGGAGAAAGGACAGGCTTAAGCATTTAGTGTTCTGAACCCTTCCTAATAACCTAATGTTACATACATCATTTAAATTATGCAATTTATCAATTATGACTACAAAGGAGGAAAGATGATACAATATTTGTCTTCATTTCAGAGATCAGGAGTGACATGAAAGTGAATGTTAATGAACTTTTTAGGATATCTCAAAGGAAGAAGAAGACAACTCACATTGAAATGCCCCCTAATTACTAATTAGGTTGTATTTTGCATGGGTTACATCACTTAAGCACTATAATTAATTCTCAATGTATATCTCAGGGTTTGTGTGTAAATAAATAACAAGTCACTAGAGTTTACAAAGAAGACATTGCTAAGAACTTCAAAATGATTGCCCTTGAAATTAACATTGCCCTTGAAATTAACATGTCACCTTCTTGACTTGTTTCAAAAGTTATTAATTAGAAAATTTTGTCAGTAATCATGAAATACATATTGAAATATTATATTAAATGCATATTACATTAAATATATATTAAATATTAGTGGCATATTGGCTAAATATTTAGGTTTGAACATCTACATATTTATCAAAATATTTGTTGTGATTAAAGACCTTTATGGCCCTTTGAACTTCGCAATTAAATTTGTAAAATCCTTGCTACATTTTCCATTTTAAATTAGCATTTACTTATACAATTACCATATGTGATTTATTATGATTATAGAATAGCATAATCCATAAAATTTCAAAAACCTAGAAATTAAAAAATAAGTAATAGTTTTCTTATATTTTTGTATAATTATTTTTATTTGAGGTATTAAAATATAATAACATCATTTCCTCTTTCCTGCATTCAAATCTTTACATATATTCCTACTTGTTCTGTTTCAAGTTCATGGATTCATTTTTCTTCATTTCCTTATGTCTGTGTCTCCATTAGCACCTTTGTGTTATATATACATATACTCATATGCATATATCATATGTATACAATGGAATACATAAATACAACCTATGTAGTCTGTATATTATTTGTATGTACATTTTTAGGACTAGGATAGAAATAGTTGGATTGTGCTCCCCTAGGGTAGAATAGTTTTCCTGTTCTCAGAAATTTTATTTTCTTATGTTATGAGTACATCTAAATTATCTGCATTATTGAAGTTTTAAAATAAATACAAATATTTATAATTCTATTGCTCATGTAAAAAAGAAATATCTTTAATATTTGACTTTTTGAAAAGAATATTCATTAAGGATTAACATGATTTGATTATAGGTTACTTAAGGAGGAAATAGATAAGAATTGAATGAAAGACAAACTTATAACTAACAAATTTTTAAACCATCAAACTTAACACCCTAAACTTCATATCAGTTTTAGAGTACAGGTAATAAAAATTACATTTCACATACTTTCAAAAATAAAGAACAAAAATCTATCAAATAATAACAGAACTAAAACCTGGATGTCTGTTTGCTTGAGGAGTATACAGAGTAAAGAATGGCTTTAATGAACGGAATAAAAGAGTTTTCAGTGTAAGTATCCAGTTTATAAATCCAAATGTTTTACAGACAGTTTATTTCATGTTGTTCAAGCAAATTGACCCAAGAAATAAGCAAATATAGCTGTTTTAATATCTGAAAGAAATAATCTTCAAACCAAAACTAGGCAGGAGGGCAATAGGATTGCAGATACATACTCATCAGAGGAAAGATCACATGCATCATTTCTGGAGATGGTAACCACTCTAGTCCTTATTCTTCAAAAGAGGAAAGATGAATTGATGAGGCTATGATTTCCAGACATTGTTGGGAGGTGTGCAATGGCAGAAGTGGAATATGATTAGAGAATATTAACACTGTGCCCCCACCTTACAATATATCCTACACTAAGCCAGCTTTAACAAACAATACAACTAATATAAAGGTAGAACCTTAAAACTTCTGGTCAATACTGAGTTCAAGAACTTTTTACCATCAAAATAAGATAAAGATCTGCACACTGGAAAACAGCAAAATTTGCTGACAGGCATGAGTAAACAGGAAGGAATACTATGAGGGACAATAATTAGTAAAGACCTTCTGAAAAGTTGTATAGAAACCTCCTATTATAGAAGCTTCCTAAAGTCCATGCATATGTATATATAGAGTGTTTTAAGGCCACCAGAGTGACACACATCTTTAATCTTAGCACTTAGAAAGCAGAAGCATGCAAATCTCTGGGTTCAAGGACAGTCTTGGCTTCCTTGAACAGAGAAAGTTCTAGAACAACCAAGGCTTTACAGTGAAACACTGCACTGAAATCTGCCCTCCCCACCCAAAAAAGGGAGGGGCATTAAAAGCTGCCTATTTTGAGGAATGAGGATACAATACTTCAACTAGACAACTCACGCTAGTAAGTGAAAACTCCAATACCAAGAATGTGTTTGCTGTTGGCTGCTGAGAGCATCCAGCCTGGAGCAGGTTGAAACTAGACAGAGTCAGACCCAGGTGTGGCTTTAAAGACTGATGGTTTCTGGATGTTCTAGTACTCTAACTATACTGAATGCTGATGATAGCTTCAAAAAAGTCCTAAAAACTTTCTTGCTCTTTCTGAGGGTTAAAAACTGCTGGCTTAGGTGATTAACACCTGTAGCCTAACAGCAAGATTAATTGCTAGAGCCTTTTCTCTTTTATCCAAATGCCTCTTGCTTGTCAGGATAGCTGGGGACAGACTTTTGGAGCAGTACACTTCTTGACCCAGGAGAAGAGAGTCACATGTGCACAAGAAAAAACTTTCACACAAGCAAATATGGATAATGCTCACATAAATTCATATACAGGCTATGCATACACAAATCTTAAATCTCTATTTGAACCTGTTGGGCCCAATTTACATACATTCTCATAATTAGATACTTATACACACACATCCGTATTACATATGCATATGGGGCAAGACCAAGTGCCAGTGCAGAAAGAACTCTCTCATTCCAGATAAAAATGAGCTCCAATCTTTATTGCATAGAGAAAGAATAAAGCTTCTACCCTTTTAGTACTAAATGAATTAAACCCAAATCTCTAAGAACAAAGCTTTGTTTTCTTTGATAAGACTAAGCCTTCCTTGCTATTAAAAAAAGACCTGTTCTGTTCCATGGTAAGAAGAAGCCTGTCTGCTACTTCTGTTCTTTCTGTAGCTTCTTCTTATTTTCTCTTCCCCTTAGCATTGCGCATATTGCTCTTTTAGTATTTTGAGTTGCCATACAGTTTCTAAGTTATTTCACTCTGCATTCTCTTTTAAATCATGCTCTCTCCTCCTGCTCTGATGTCACAATAATGCCCTTACTCTCAATACTATGACTCCCAATGCTGTGCCTTTACTTCTAAGTTTCTCTTGAGTTCAGTTCTGTCTCAAAAAGTGTTCTCAGTTCTGATTCCTCTCTTTATCCTCAGCACTTACACATATTTCAGAACACGGGATCACATGGGAAAAAGTTCATCACAAGTTTATACATGAATTCAAATCATAAACTGAATTAAGAAGTTTAAAACCGAGTATGTTTACATGCATACCCATTAGGAATAATTATCTGACTAAACATTCATCACCTGTCACAGATAAACAGATTCATGCAGAGTTAAAAACAATAACTTATTAGTGAAGTTTTTCTTAGATAAACTCAGTCAATATTACATCTTCTGTCCTAGCACCTAGAATAATTTGCAGTTCCCTTTTTAGGACCTTTGATTAATGGTTTTTACAACCCGTTGGAAAGCGCTCTAAGTAGTAGAATGTCTACTTACTGTCTCAGAAACAATTAACTGGTGACACTTGGAGACTTACAGAGTTCTCATTGCAGTTTTCACTATCAGAAAAGACCTATTCACCATCCCACTATAGAAGAGCTTAATAAATACTGATATAATTTTAGGTATTTTTATAGGATCATCATTAATCATTAAGAAATCATCTATTTGTCTATATAGCATCACTACAAGACAGTACATCTTTGTAGTTTTGCAGAGATATGCTTGAAAGGGTTGGATAAACCCTAGTGATATATATACATGTATGTATATATATTAGATGTGTATATATATATATATATATATATATGTGTGTGTGTGTGTGTGTGTGTGTGTAGCTATATATATATGTAAAAGCATTTTAATAGCATAAATCTTTCATAAATTAAATTTCTTCTGGGCCTTGGCTATCAGAGAAAATATGCTGTGGATCATTAATCCAAGGCAGATTCATCTCAAGAAGATCATCTGCTAGTTATTAGCTTGTCCTATGATGGTTCCCGATAGTTGGCCGATGGGGTCTCAAACCCACACCCTCAAGTTTTACAGTGTATTTTTAAAATTATTGGTTACCTTTCACAATTTGACCACAGACCTTCTTGTTAAGTAGAACTTATCATGGAGTAATGGAACCGGGAGAAATCAAGTCGGTATTTCGAAATTTCATCTATCCAGAATTGCTTTCAGGAAGGTGCTAGGCATAAGGCCAGATGAGAAAGGTAATCCTGTCACTCACGTGCAAACCCTGTGGGACAACGGACCATTCCAGAAAGGTAAGTTAGAGCATGTCTGAGACCCCAGAAGCTAGGTACCTAGCTGAGATGGTTGGTGCACCCCTGTTCCCTGCCAGATTCCTGTCCTAAAACATGTATCATACTTCTCACATAAGAAAATATGGCATATGGTCACATGGCTCCAGGACAGAGTTCTCTATGCTAAGGAGGTATCTGGAGGCCCTTAGGGTTTAGCCAATAATCTTACCTTCCCAGACATTCCCATCTGCAAAAAACATTTAATCTCTGGTCCATTCTGAGAAGGGGATATGCATCTATTTTTCATGATGAACAGTCAATTATCGGTACGGAAAAACACACACTGTTTATTTCATCGATAACCCTACTGTGGAGAGAGTGGAAAGGGCTTTAACTTTAGAGCCACAGCCTAAGTCACCCATAAAAGGCCTCTCTTGCCTCCCAGACAAATGTGGCCAAGCTAAGGAAATCGAAATCGCCAAATGAACTAAGCAGGAGCTCCCATTTCTCCAGCCCCAGGCTCATTGTTGTTCTTAGCCTGTGGGCCTACTGACGCTCCTCCCATCTCCTGGAGACTCAATCATGCCTAGGTATCCAGAAGTTTGGGAGACCTCAGTTCCAGGGCTCATTGCTGGCCCATGGAGCCCTGACATTTTGTTCAGACTTGTCAGTGTGATTTTCCAGGAGCAACTGGAACCCTGGAGTCAGGAAACCTCAGCTTCAGCCCTCAACATCTTAGAATGTTTTTCCCACACCCTAAGTGATACTTGATACTTCCTTGAACCCCAGCACCTGATGGCAGCTTGGGATAAGCCCAGTCAAGCCCTTCCAACATTCTGCCTTCCGAAGCTGCTGTGACTACAACCCAACTGGAGAACTGAACAAGGACCCAAAGAACTCTGAAAACTAAGGTTTAGTTTAATGAGTAGCCAAACAAGATAGACCAATTGTGTAAGAATGAAATGAATGTTAAGCTATAAACTAAATGTTTTCTGATGAGGTGAAATTTCTTTCTATGAGAGGGAAACTGCACCTAACACTATTAAAAGGATACTAAACTGTGAGTAGAATGGCCATAGGCTCCAGGGAAGAGACAAATACTATTAAACAGACATAGTATTAAATAACTTCTAATCACTTGTTGCTCTACACATTCTCTTAATCACAGTTCTATTGCTGTGAAGAGTCATCAGAAGCAAGATAACTCATAAATAACACACTTAATTGAGAGATTGCTTACAGTTTCAGACGGGTGGTCTGTTACGGCAGGGAGTAAAGTGGCATATAGGCAAGTAAGATGCTGAGGAAATAACTGAGTTATAGCTCGATCTGTAGGCAGCAAGCATGACAGACAGAGAGAGAGACAGAAACAGAGATCGAGACAGAGACAGAGACAGACTGAGAGATTGAGCCTACTGTGGATATTTGAAACCTCAAAATCTACTCAAGTGGCATCTCTTCACTGCCCCCCAGAAGGTCAAACCTCCAAAACCTCTGCCCCCAAAGTACTCATCAAGTGTAAACTAAGTTTACAATTTTATATTCTGATTTAGATCATTCTCATTCAGTGTACCACACTCTTCAGTCAGTGATCTCTCTGTCCTTATCAGAGAATATTCGTCCTGCATTAGATGGCAATTAACAAAGAGGCACTCCAGAACAATCACATAAGAAGAGATTATGAAGTGCTTAGACATAAATATGATGTACATTTCAGACCCAAAGTTTGTATATGTATCTTAGTAGAAGAGTGTGCGGAAATATTTAAGAGCCAAAGGTAATGAATAACATCCAGAAAGCAATGTTTTATGGACACCACTAGGTAGCTGTATATACGAGTGATCGTAGTGGTATTCCCAAGACTATGTCAGAACTCAAGCCAGACAAAATCCTACATGAAAATACAAAATACAATAGAAATCCATTCCTAAATAAGGAGATACTGGCATTCGACGGCTGCTGGGAAAGGTAGAATCGAATTTCTTTAATCATGTGCCTCCTAATACCTGACAATACAAATGGACAGGTCAAAGGCCTAAGAGAAATTGGGCAATGCTATCTGTACTCATGGGTTTAGAAAAGAATAGATAAAAGAAAATTCAAAGGAGAGTGTGGGGAGGGTAGAGAAGGTGGTTATGAGATCCATAATGAAAATACAGTCTACGAAATTCTCAAAGAATTAGTAAAAATTTTGTTTAGAAACAAACAGTAAAAATTAATCTAGGGAAAACTAATAGTTATTTTCATACGAATTCATATGGAGAAACTGCTGTCAATCGCTAGTGATGTAAACAAATAAGCTTACTAAAATATAAAAAATTAAAATTAAAAAATAAAGTAAGTCATGAATAATAAATATAATCACAGTGATATAATGGTGTGTTCAGTATTTTTAGTAATTAGAAAAAATGAATTAAACTCAAGTTAAGATGCTACAGATTATGAAGAAAATTAAAAATCTTAAGACTTATGTAGGGGTGACAGGGAGCTGGGCTAATATTTGAAATATAAACCAATAAAATGATTAATAACTTTAGAAATAGTATACATCAGTGAAGGGAAGTCCCAGAAATTTTTAAACACTATAAATTCACAGGAGTAAAATATTTGACAAAACTACTGAAGGTTGACCTATGATGTTTACAGAAATGTTTATTTTGTATAAATCTATTCTTGGCCAAACGTGGCTCAATATTGTACTTGAGAATTAGAATTTATTATAAACATGGCAATTTCTCTTGGTTAAAGCCACTGAGGGAGTTTTTATGGCAGATGAGAAAGCTTCAGGAAATTAGAACTATAATGATATAAACAATCCTGCTGCAATCCTGTTAAATATAAACAAGGGTATGGGAATTTCTTTCAGTAAATTGACTTGGCCACTTCCCAGTCTGTCTTATGTACAGAATATACTCAGCATGCAGGGAAAAGTGAGGTATTGTTTATGATGGTTTCAAGTTTTTACTTCATTTTAAAAACATATTGTACAGTTCTGGTTTGATCCAAGGGAAGGAAACCCACACACATTGTAAATGTCACACAATGCCTCTTAATGAAGCTTAACCTTAGTGTGGAAATACTATTGTGATTAATCCTTTTCACAGTGATTTCTCTTTCAACACATCCCAGTCAACTTTAATATTTCATTTGAGATTGTTTCTCCTAACAATTAGGTTTCCTGTGCCTGGGTAACCCAAAGCAATTAAAGTCTCATCTCCATTCTCTAAAGATCAATCTTTCCTTGTTGAATAATAAATATTAAGCTCAATTTTTTTTTTACATTCACACACCAGAATCCTCTTCTGAATTTAGTATATATTACCCATTTTTCTTATCATAACTGACACGAGTTATCCATACTGTGTAACCTGGTTTTGAACCTGTCATGTCTTATAGTTCTTCTGATCCTTACCCCAACTGGTCTTACCTGGCCAATAATTTCTAGACTTCCCTAAATAAATAAATAAATAAATAAATAAACAAACACTACACTTGTCTTTTTTCCCCTGTTTTCAGTAATGATCATTGTCTTTCTCATATAGAAATTACTTTAAAATAAGAAATCTTTGTGGTATTGAACAGATGTTTTTAAAGATGTTAATGTAATGTTTGGTATATTCACATTTATTATAGAAATACTCAATTAAATTATAGTTCCAAATAATGAATAAAGGCCTGAAATATCAATATCTCATGATGATCTCTATGTGCTATATTTTCAAAAACATATAACAGAATCCTATCATATGCTCCAATGCAAGAGATCTTAAATTATATTGAAGATATTCATATTATTGCATGTTCACTGAATTGTATATCTAAGTGTATTTTCCTGGGAAACTGGATAAAATTGATGGTTAATGACTATACTGTTTTAATATAGACTGAAAATTTTTCTATCAAAAGATTACATGAAATATAGTGAAGTTAAATGATCCAAGAAAAATATCAGAGAAGGGAAAGTCAGGTGGCTTGAAGAAAGAGTAAATGGAGCAGGATTCAAATGTATTAAGATTCAGGAAATAGTAGGATAACTGCAGGGTTTTTTAAGTTTCTTCACATATAAATCGTACTATCTTGTAAGATAAAACTACTTCTGAAAATATTACCATCCCTGGTTTCAAGATGTACTACAGAGCAATAGTACTGATATCCATATTGTAATCACATAAGAAAAAAAAGTTGATCAATGGAATCAAGTTGAAGAACCATAACTGAATCCATACTCTACGGTCACTTGATTATTAATGAAGGAGTAAAAATGGTAACATTAGAAAAAACGAAAGCGTCTTCAATCCGTAATGCTGGTCTAACTGGATGCTTGCATGCAGAAGAGTGCAAATACTTTCATAACTATCACCCTGAACAAAACTGAAGCCCGAGTAGATCAAAGACCTTAGGACATTAAATCTGATAGAATAGAAATAGGAAAAATAATCCTTAAACCCATTGGGAGAGGAAATGATTTCCTGATCATTATACCAAGATCTCAGACACTAAGATCAAAATTAATGAATAGGACCTCATGAAACTAAAAAGCTTCTATAGGCAAAGGACATTGTCAAAAAGATAAAAGAGTAGTCTAAAGAATGGGAAAAGATTTTACCAACTCTACATCTGACAGAGAGCTAACATCCAAAATATATAAAGCAATCAAGAAACTATACACCGAGAAACAAACAACCCAACAAAAATTGGTGGTACTGATATAAACAAAGAATACTCAACACAGAAATCTCTAATGGCCAAGAAACACTTAAAGTAATGTTTAACATTCTTAGTCATCAGAGAAATGCAAATCAAAATGATGCTGAGATTCCAACTTACACCTGTCAGAATGGCTAAGATCAAAAATTCAAGTGACAGCCCATGCTGGCAGTGATATGTAGCAAAGGGAATACATCTTCATTTCTGGTGGAAATGAAAGCTGGTAAAACCACTTGGAAATCAATTTGATAGTTTCTCAAGAAACTGGATATGTTTCTATGTCAAGACCCAGCTACACTACTCCTGGACATAAAGAAACTTCACTGTACCACACGACACTTGCTAAGCTATGTTCATAGCAGCTTTATTCATAATGAAAAATGGAAACAACCCAGATATCCCTCAAACAAAGAATGGATTTAAAAACATTGGTACCTTTGTACAGTGGTTATATTACTCAGCCATTAAAAAAATGATATCATAAAATCGGCAGGTAAATTGATGGAATTAGATAAGATCATCCTGAGTGAGTTAACCCAGACTCAGAAAGATGAACATAATATGTACTTACTTTTTGTAAATTAGACAGTTTCTTTATTTACATTTCAAATGTTCTCCCTTTTCCTGGATTCCCCTCGAAAATACCCCCTATTCCCTCCCCTCTCCCCCTGCTCACCAACCCATCCTCACCTGCTTCCTGGCCCAAGCATTCCCCTACACTGGGACATAGAGCTTTCACAGGACCAAGGGCCTCTCCTCCCACTGATGATCAACTAGGGCATCCTCTACTACATATGCAACTGGAGCTATGAGTCCCACCATGTGTACTCTCCATTGGACTGAGCACTGGGTCCCCAGTGAAGGAGCTAGAGAAAGGACCCAAGGAGCTGAAGGCATTTGCACCCCATAGAAGGAACAACAATGTGAAATAGCCAGTACTCCTAGAGCTCCAAGGGACTAAACCACCAACCAAAGGGTATGTACTCACTTAAGAGTGAGTAGTTTTCATAAAATACAAGATAAACATGCTACAAAATACAGACCAAAGAAATAGCAATGAAGACCCAAGTGGGGAAACTTAAATCTAACTAAGAAAAAGAAATAGATTAGACATCAAAGGTGGAGGGATGGAGGGATCTGAGTAGGGAAGGACATGGAAATGGGAACAGGAGCAATAATGTGGGGAAAGGAGGTAGTGATAGAGCACTAGGGAAGATACAACTGGATTGTGGGGTAGCTTCTCAGGGACAAGCTAGAAATATTGGAAAATGGAGACTCCCAGGATTCTCGGAGGGTGAGCCTAGCTAAGACTACTAGAAATTGGGGAATATGGAGCCAGCACAGGCCATCTCCTTTAACTAGGCAAGACTTCCAGTGGAAGGATTGGGACACCAAAAAAAGCTACAAAATCTTAGAATCACAATTTTTCCTGCCCACAAGATGTGCGTGAGTAAAGGATGGAGCAAAATTTGAGGGAAGGGGCAATAAATTACTGTCCCAGCTGAAAACCCATGACATGAGGAGCCCACCACTTAAACACTACTAATGGTATTCTACCGTAGTAACATATAGAAACCTAGCACAGCAGACATCAGAGAGGTTTAACCCAGCAATTGATGAAAACAGATGCAGAAAACCACAACTAAACATTAAGTGAAACTTAGGGAATCATTAAAATATATACTAATCCATAAATGTAGGTTTTGTATTTACGGATAATATTTCTAGTGATAATGAGATATGGAAAACAGATTGAAATGGATAATATAGGTAAGGACAAAATTAAATAGTAGATGTTATTACAGCCCTTTGAAAAGTTAAATGTCTTTTTCTTTAGTCCACTGTGCTTCACCACTTGTTCTTTTTTGTATAATATATTATATATACATATGTATATTATATATAATTTATGATATATATTCATGATGCATGATAAATATATAATGAATATACTTACTGTAGCAAATGTATTTATGAATATTTTTGTTCTTTCTACATGCAACCTGTAACTCTAAAAAATATAGATCATTGAGAAATAAAAATGTTATCACATAGTTAAAATAGAAAAAAAGGTAGAGGAAAGATTAAAAGAGCCAGAGGGGTGAAGGACACCATGGGGAAAAAATCCTACAGAATCAGTTAACTTGGGTCCATGGAGGCATATGGATCCTGAACTGCCAACCAGAGAACAGGCATGGGATGAACCTAGACCCTGGGCACATTTATAACAGTTGTGTAGCTGTGTCTTCACATAGAACTCCTAACATGGGAGCAGTGGCTCTGACTACACTGCCTGCCTTTGGGTCCCTTACACCAAACTGGGTTGCCCCCTCTAGCCCCAATAGATTAAGATGTACCTAGTCTTACTATAACTTAACATGCCAAGGCTGTTTAATATCTACTGAAAGTCTCCTCTTTTTTGAGGAAACAGGGAGGAGTGGTGGATTGGGGAAAAGAGGAGGTGAGAGGGAAAGACTGGGAAGAAGTAGGAGATGAGATGTGACCAGGATGTAAAGTAAATACAAAGGTATAATATATAATAAATATAAATATATAATGAAAAGGTATAATATATTCTTCCTCATCAGCCTGCATAGCCCCTCATTCTGCAATGGAAGTTAGGAAGCAAATGTGTTTGAAAGATGATGAATTCCTACATGCTCTTACTGCAAAATTATTTCAGCTAAGCAAACATTTGTCAGTTCCAAGGTCCATGAAATGAGACCTTGATTCTCGGTGTGACACTCTGTGAAGGAGTAGAATGCAATAAGATATTGGGCCAAATGAAAAGTCATTAGGTCACATGAATATTGCCCTTAGAGGGGAACAAAGATCTCCTGGGCTATGTTCTAAGACAGCAGAACCCTGTAGAGCATATATTATACAATCTGTATGTATATGCATGTATGTGCATATACAGGCATATATATTTATATATAAGATACAGTTATATTGTTAAATATTTATGTATATATAGCTATATGATTAATATATATTATATGTAGTATATGATGGGATATACATTGAATATATTATTATATTGAACACCTGAAATGCAATAAGTATGAAGAAAAGAGTTTTCTTTATTTCACAGTATGACTGAAGTCTCAAAGAGCAAAATATAGGTCTGATTAATGTTCCTTATTGGAAAGCGTAGGTGTAGGAAGAAAAGAGATTCTATCACAAAACAAGTAGACAGAACGATGCCTAGTGCCCTGACGCAGGCTTCTACAGGGTTCTGCTGTTTGACTCATAGAGATGTATTTCCCTGACATCAGCCCTTTCCTTGTAAGAAGGATTCAGATCACATGACTTCCCTATCTGGTTCCTACAAGAGTCCATTCTCTGTTAAAGGTCAAGGTGATCATGTTGCTTTTATATCAATATGTTTCTCTGCAGAAAGCAGGAAGGGCAGACAGGCTACCTAGTTGAGCAAATCTCTATAGTTCACATCTGTAACATCAATGTATGTAATTGAAGCACAGATTTGTAGTAGTTAATCTCGTTTCTTAATCAAAGTCGGCTATTGAAATGATAACAGCTCTTACCATTTCAATATTGTATATCCACAATCTGGAAATAAATTTTATTGACTAGTGAATTCCCATAGTAAATCAATATTAATAAGGTTAATATATTATTTGGATACTTGGTAATAGTAAAGTGTCTTTACTTAGCTTTAAACATAATTTTTAAATATCCATCATTATCTGCAATTTTGAATATACTATGCTAGTATAATTGAGAATTATTCTCTATTTCATTCAAAAATACCTGCTTATAAAAAAATAATGCATTGTGTTCTGAAATCCAACCATTAGTCAGAACAAAACTTAGAATAGTTGAAAGTGTACACATATTTAGGTTATATATATATATATATATATATATATATATAACCTAAATATGTTTTAAACACTGAGTACTTAGTTATAGAAAATGATGGTCAAATTTATACTTCCTCTGAGAAATGCATGGCATGCTTCAGTTACTTGTGATCTAAGTAAATAAGAAAGGGATTCATAATTTTTTGAATAGTCCTCTTGTAATATATTTGAGATGCTATAATATAATCTGTGTTCAGAAATATTTATTGTAGTCTTTATATATTTATTATATTCTTTATACATGCTGTCGAGTTTATTGACTAAAATAAAGTTAAAAATAGGAGCTGGTGGAATGGCTCAGCGGGTAAGAGCACCGACTGTTCTTCCAAAAGTCATGAGTTCAAATCCCAGCAACTACATGGTGCCTCACAATCACCCATAATAAAAATCTGAAAAATTTTTAAAAAAAGTTAAAAATCTTTACCAAGGAAAGCAATTGTTTATTATTCTCTCTGTCTTTGTCTGTCTGTTGTCTGTGTCTGTCTGTGTCTGTCTGTCTGTCTGTCTGTCTATCTCTCTCTCTCTCTCTCTCTCTCTGTGTTTGTGTGTGTGTCTGTGTGTCTGTGTCTGTGTGTGTGTGTGTGTGTGTGTGTGTGTGTGGTATGCATGCATGCATGTAAATTTGAACAACCTTAAGTTTTGGTCCTTGCCTACAATCTTATTTGACATAAGGTCATCACGGTATTCTTTTTTTCTTGTTGTTGCTATTAGCCAATGAGTAAGAGTACGCCAGGTTTGGTTTCCTGTGCCTCATGCAAGCTTCTGATGATTAGCCAGCCTCTCTGACCCATCTAATCACAGAGTCTCTATGATTTCCATGTTACACCGTCACACCAGACATTACATGGTTCCTAGGCATTCAAATTCAGATCTTCATGTTTGCAAGACACGAAATTTATAGACTGAGCAATCTCCCACATGCACTCATGTTTTAAAAACCTCATTTGTAGTCACATTAAAAGGCAGGAAAATGTGAAATAAATGCATATGTTTTTCAAAACTCTAAGTGGATAAAGAAAATTGGATATGTCAGACTTGACATTCTCATTAAAATACTAAACATCAGCTTAAAGCAGATCCCTCATCAATGTCCATCTTACTACTAATGCTTTATATATGGCATTCAGGTTTAATTAAAATTTGTAAATTTGTCTTCTAAGTTCTTCAAGAAGTTGAAGAATTTGCAGTTGGTATCTAATTTTCCTGATTTTTTTTGTATTTTTATTACTTTGAAAATTATATTCCTGAAACATCATACACATTTGATGTTGTTGAAAGAAAATCTGTCAAAAAAAATGGACACAATGGGAGAATTATGTGAAGAATTTCATTTCATGGCTTGAGAAACTAAACATGTAGTTCAAAAGTAGGTGGCATGACTAGCATGTGAAAGGCTCTGGTTTAAAGCCACACTACTGAGAAAGAAAAGTTTGTGGGTTGAGTAAGAAAATGATGAACAGTTCTTAGTAACAGCTTCCCAAGAAATCGACACATCTCTTAACAAGAGAACATTAGATAATTTACCTAGTTCTTAATCTACATGTTGTATTCATTATATAGATGAGTTTTCTATCTAGAGAGGAGTCTATTAATACCAAGCACATTTGTTTTGGAATTAAAGCAATAAAATTTCTCCTCACCAACAATGTAATATGATTATAAATGTAATGCACTTTAATTAAGCAAATCCTACAAGGTTTCTTAGTACAGATTGTTTTGAAATTTTGCTAACATTGGAGATACCTGTGGAAAAGCTATGCAGCAAATTCTGGAGCATACATAAACCATCTTTCTCTTTGCAAAAATACCTCATTAGCATAATATGAATTCAATGTTTAATAAATGACATTGTCTCTTGTTCTTCTGATATCAGATTATAAATACCTGTATTTCATATACTGAAACATCTTTAGTGTTTTTTTTTTCTTTCACTCATATTATTCAGAGTATATTCAAATACTTTTGAACTATTCTAAAGTCTTAATTGATTAATTAATTAATTAGAAACAGAGCTTTTCACTGCTTAAAACTCATAAATTATGCTCTGCCTGCATACAGGGGAGTGTCAAGGATCCACCTATCACTGTCTTCAGTTGGAAGCATACATTGTCATCCCTGGACTTTCTTCACTTGGGTTCTGAGGTCTGAACTCAAGTTCTCCTTCTTGTAAAGAATGCATGTTAGGAACGGAGCAATCTCCCTACCCCTCAAACTAAAATTTTAAAATTCATTCTGAAAATACTGTATAAAATGCTGAAGGACAGAAATAGCATTTTCTATTTTGTAAAGAATAACTTCTAATATATAAAGGAAAAGATGAATCCTTTGTTGTATGAACAATGTATTTCAATGCATTCATAATTATTGCTTCTCAATAAACCCCATATCTGAAATAGATGTTCTTAGAATTTACCGTAATAGGTTCAGACATAGGCATTCTTCATTAATCAGAAAGACTGAATAAATATAACATGGTGGTGATGGCTTTATTATTACACGAGGAGTAGTTATGCAAAATTGAGGCAAAGCCTGCAAAGTAAAAGTAGCTTTGAGATTTTTCCAGGCAGAAATATACATGCAAGTCTTAAAAATTTTTAGTAAGTATCCTATCCTAAAAGAATAACATATATTCTAAACAAATGTTTGCCAAGTATTTTTAAAGTGATCTTTGAAAGATTTTAGTTCTCCTTCATTCTTTATGATTAATATTATAAATTCCATTGTTACTTATAAGGAGTAAGTATTTAAAGGTGATGCTGATGGTGCATGAATTTTTGTATCTTCTTAACGTCTTCCCTTATTGAGAAATGGTATTTTTGCTACACTATAATAATCAGTATTTCATGAGATTTCACTTTCATATGAGATACTTAAAAAGTTTACACATGTTCCTCACAAGGTAGCAATTGGGTGTCACTGTGGAACTGCAGACGCAGAGCATTTAACAGCGATGGAAACAAGGAGGTGGATGAGCCACAGAGATGGAGAATCTCAATCTTTGTGAAGCCAATGCACTGTGCTGAAAGGACGAGGGCCTAAGAGAAATTCTTCCTAGCATGTGGTGGCAGGATGACATGGCTTATTTCATGCTCCATTGAGAGAGAATGCAAGAGCTTGGCACTAATGGTCATTGTCACTGTCCTCTCTCCCGCTGACATCAAAGCCTTTATTACTGTGTGTAAACGCACTGCAGCATGCAAAGTAATATTCTATGGGTCATATTCTCTCCTGCCATTATTTGGCCTCTGAAATGGGTGCACGATTTTGTTGTGCAACACAGTTTGGTAGCTCATAATTAGAAAGAAGTTATAAGTTGCAGGAGAAACAAATGCAAAAATCCTTCCAGGAAGGATTGCTGTATATCAGTAAATTTGCAACAATTGAAAGCATTTCTTTACAAGCCTTGTATGAATGAAAGCACGTGCTCTAAGCCTGGGTTCCCTTGCAAGCACAATAGCTCAGAAGCTCTTCCTAGGGCCTGCCAATGCTTCTTCTTGTGTTTGCAATCTCTAAAGTACAAATAACAAAATACTTTTCTCAAAGAGTCTTCATACAAATAATAACCAAAGACCACAAATCTTCTCATATATAGCATCGGTTAATAACTAATTTAGGGAATTGTAACAGTATGATCAGCCAGGCCTCAATCATGCAAAGTAAATATAAACATAAATATTATGCTGTATATGTGATACATGATAATTACAATGTATTTTATTATATATGATACATACACACTTACATGCATAAATTATATAGAAGAATGGATCTAAGATGGGTATATTAGTCAGGGTTTCTATTCCCACACAAACATCATGACCAAGAAGCAAGTTGGGGAGGAAAGGGTTTATTTGGCTTACACTTCCACACTGCTGTTTATCACCAAGGAAGTCAGGACTGGAACTCAAGCAGGTCAGGAAGCAGGAGCTGATGCAGAGGCCATGGAGGGATGTTTCTTACTGGCTTGCTTCTCCTGGCTTTCTCAGCCCACTCTCTTATAGAACCCAAGACTTCCAGCCCAGAGATGGCACCACCCCTTTGATCACTAATTGAGAAAATGCCCCACAGCTGGATCTCATGGAGGCATTTCCCCAACTGAAGTTCACTTCTCTGTGATAACTCCAGCCTGTGTCAAGTCGACACACAAAATTAGCCAGTACAATTGACCCCTTGTCAACTTGACACACAAACACATCACTATTAAGCCTCAACCCTTATGTTTTTATTTATCTCTAAGATTTAAAGTCTCACAGTCTTTACATATTAAAAGTTTAATCAATTTAAAATGTCTAATATCTTTTAAAATTTAACCTGTGGGCTCTACTAAAATATATATATTTTTTAAGAGGGAAAATATCAGGACACAGTCACAATCAAAAGTAAAACCAACTGGGATCTAACTCATGATTTTTTGGGCTCCTCTAAGGGCTTGAGTCACCTCTCCAGCTCTGCCCGTTGTAGCACACATTTTGTTTTCTGGGCTCCAGATGCCTGTACTTCACTGCTGCTGCTGTTTTTGGTGGTCACTCATGGTACTGGCATCACTAAAATACTGTCATCCGCTGTAACTAGGCTTCACCAATAGCCTTTCATAGGCTCTCTTTATGGTGCCAGGCCTCAACTCTTTTGTATGACACCTTCAGTCCTGGGCCATCAATTGCAAACTGAGGCTGCACCTTCACCAAAGGCCTTCCATGGCCTCTCACTGTGCTAAGCCTCAGCTGTTCTTCAAGATCCCTTTGTGCTGTCAAAACCAGTACCACCTGGGTGACTCTTACACATTACCAAGTCCTGCTGCAGCACAAGGTACAACCTTGGCTATCTCTGGAACACAACCTCTTTGTGCTCTCAGAAAACACTTCCCAGAAGATGTTACTTTAATGATGCTGGTCTCTTTTTAATTACCACTAATTTTTTAGCTCCAGCTAACCAGCATCAATAGTCCCAGTAATGCAAAGTTTTTTCTTTAGTAGTTCTGGTATCTTGTTAATCACAGCTGATACTTCAGTCCCAGCTAATCAGAACCACAGAATCTTCACAATCAAAACAACATGGCCCTGATAAGAGTCTTTAATTTTTTTTTTTTTTGAAATTTAACAAGCCAGGCCTCTATTTTCTGTACTGTTTTCAACATGATCTTTTAAGCTCTCACAGAACATCTCACAGAGTTTTTAACAGTGGCTCTTCTAGTTCAAAGTTTTAAAGTCTTTCTACAGTCTTCCCCAAAACATGGTTAGGTTGTCACAGGAATACCTCACTCCTGGTACCAATTTGTATTAGTCAGGGTTTCTATTCCTGCACAAACATCATGACCAAGAAGCAAGTTGGGGAGGAAAGGGTTTATTGAGCTTACACTTCCACACTGTTGTTTATCACCAAGGAAGTCAGGACTGGAACTCAAGCAGGTCAGGAAGCAGGAGCTGAAGCAGAGGCCATGGAGGGATGTTCCTTACTGGCTTGCTTCTCCTGGCTTGCTCAGCCCGGTCTCTTATAGAACCCAAGACTTGCAGTCCAGAGATGGCACCACCCATAAGAGGCCCTACCCCCTTGATCACTAATTGAGAAAATGCCCCACAGCTGGATCTCATGGAGGCATTTCCCCAACTGAAGTTCACTTCTCTGTGATAACTCTAGCCTGTGTCAAGTTGACACACAAAACTAGCCAGTACAATGGGGGAAGAATTTACCCTCATGGTAAGTAGTATAACCCTGGGAATTCTAGAGAGGAACCTGGAGTTTACAGAAGGGAGAGAAGGGAGTTCCTGCAGCCAAGAACACAGAGTAAAACTCACAAGAGTTAGGCTCTTAACTCATCTCTCACCACCTTGAAGAACTTGGATATAGGTAATCTGCTAAAAAGAAAACATTGGAACATAAAATTTTATGTCTTGGCCTAACATTTGAAATGCTGAAATAAATGGTAGGCATTTCAGTAACTCTGAGATGTAAGTTAACATCACTCAATCAATCAATCAACAAACAAAAAAATAAATGGCAAGTTAGTGCACAGGGGCAGAAATCACCGTGGACCGGCTATGCTCCAACACGTAATAAGGACACATGCTCCACTATGTTCATAACAGCCTTATTTATAATAGCCAGAAGCTGGAAAGAACGCAGATGTCCCTCAACAGAGGAATGGATACAGAAAATGTGGTACATTTACACAATGGAGTACTTCTCAGCTATTAAAAACAATGAATTTATGAAATTCTTAGGGAAATGGATGGATCTGGAGGATATCATCCTGAGTGAGGTAACCCAATCACAAAAGAGCACACATTGTATGCACTCTCTGATAAGTGGATATTAGTCCAGAAGCTCGGAATACACAAGATACAATCCACAAACCACAAGAAACTCAAGAAGAACAAAGACCAAAGTGTGGATACTTCAGTCCTTCTAACAAGGGAGAACAAAATACCCATAGAAGGAGTTACAGAAACAGTGTGGAGCAGAGACTAAAGGAAAGACCATCCAGAGACTGCCCCACCTGGGGATCCTTCCCATATACAATCACCAAACCTAGGCACTATTGTGGATGTCAGCAAGTGCATGCTGACAGGAGCCTGATATAGCTATCTCCTGAGAGGCTCTGCCAGTGCCCAACTAATACAGAAGAGCCATCCATTGGACTGAGCACATGGTCCTCAATGAAGGAGCTACATGCACCTAAGGAGCTGGAGGGGTTTGCAGCCCCATAGGATGAACAACAATATGAACTAACTAGTACACCTCAGAGATCCTAGGAACTAAACCACCAACCAAAGAGTACACATGGTAGGACTCATGGCTCCAGCTGCATATGTAGCAAAGGATGGCCTAGTTGGTCATCAGTGGGAGGAGAGGCCCTTGGTTCTGTGAAGGTTCTATGCCCCAGTGTAAGAGAATTCTAGGGCCAGGAAGCAGGAGAGGTTAGGTTGGTGAGCAAGGGGAGGGGAAAGGGAATAGATTGTTTTTTTTTTCTCCCAGAGGGGAAACTAGGAAGGGGATAACATTTGAAATGTAAATAAAGGAGATACCTAATAAAAAATTTGTCATGAGGATACTGAGCAGTAGCTTTCTACAATCTATGGCTACTGGCAGGGTTGGAAGAAGGGAAGTACTCATTTTCTTTAAGAGTCTGTCCCTAGAAGTTTGACCATGCTCTCCTGGTTGATTGTATGAACAACACAAACTATTCTCCTTTTTAGACATTTTTTTTTGCAGGGGTGGGGGAGAGGCCACAAAGCATCAGGGGCAGACATGGGAAGACTGTGAAGTAAGGGGGATTGGGGTACAATATATGAAATTTTCAAATAATCAATAAGAATATTATATTATATTATATAAAATAATATAAATTAAAAAAAAAAGAATATGGAAGAATACACAGATTGTACCTGTTCCAGCAATGGTGAGCCAGCATGAAGATACCATAATAGGATAGGCAGCATCATACTTCGGTCATCTTTGTCAAATATCAGAGGTTGATATCAATAAGCATGTTATCTCTGTTAGATATACTACCTTAGTCTAGATTCAGTGAATTAGAACAATTATTTACTGAAGCAAGCTACTCATTGTGGCTAGAGAAAAATATATCAGATGGTTCACTGCTTATAAGACATGTTTATGAAGAGTTGGTAAATTTACTATTGTGCTACATCCATTACCCAAAACACATGGCAGACACAGACTTTTGTCAATGGGAAAAAGAAGTAAATTACATCCCAGAAAAGGGTAAAATTTTCCAAATATTATTCAGACTTCTGTATTCTTTTTAAAAAATGCTTAATTTTCTGTGCTGTATATAAGCATATAATACAATGATGGGATTTTAATATGGTACAAATGACACCTCCAGGGTTCAATTTGTAGAAATTTGGGCAAAAGAGGAGCAGTGAGAGAGTCATCTGGTAATTTTTAGCAGGTAGAAAGCTAGGGCAAGGAAGTCAGATAATTGGAAGTTCTGTTGTTTGATAGAATTAATGTTGCTCTCCCAGGATCTAATTAGATTCCAAAAAGAATATATCATATAAGAGCAGATTTGGCCCATTATTTCTTCCTGACTTGTTCACACAGCATGTGGTTGCTTTGCTATGCACAATGGGAGCTGAGGTGTTACTCACCTGAAGGCATTCAGCAGAGCTGAGCAGAAGCAGAACACTGCTCTGATATCTTCCAAACTGCGAGTTTAATTAACTTCTTTACCTTGCAAGCTAGACAGCCTCAGGTATTTTGCTATAGTAACAAAACTAAAATAATACATACACTTTCTGAAGAAGACAACTA
>JADRCD010184668.1:27308-39531 GCA_019843815.1 Montemys delectorum
ATGTGCTGACTGCTATTATTTAAGAATCCCTTACTCTGTGGCAGAAATTAGGTTTGGTTTCTGGGTGTGTTTTCACACTTTGACAAAATTTTTCTGTTATCCTATTTTCCAATGGTACAAAGAACATTGCTCATTATGTCCTTTATGGTAAGCCAAACAGTTTTTAAAATCTCCTTCTTGCTTGGAGCCAGGTAGAAGTCCAAGGAATCATATCAAGATTTAGGCACTCACGGAAATGATTGCCAGTTCCTGAGGTTAACATGGAAATTTTTGTTCCTTAATGTTTGATCTTGATCAGTTCTATACAGAATACAAGTTCAAAATCTGGGACAACACTGTAGCTTTCATTTTATTTTCTACACTATAGCTTTTATGATGCTTCCTCCCAGACACTTAATTAAGTGGTCTCCAGTAGGTGATGTTTCTGTAGGTTCAGCATTTGTGCCCTTTCTGGAGGAAGTGTATCACTGAGGGTAAGTTTGGACGTTTTCAAAGCCATGTACCATTCTCAGTTAGCTGTTTGTCTCACTCTTGAAGTTCAAAATGTAACTTTGTAACTTCTGGTGAGCCACCTGTCTCCCTCTGAGGGACACATCTCTCTAGAACAATAATATCAAATAAACCTTCCTTCTATACATTGTCTGGGTATGGTGGGTTAGGAGAGTAATATAATAGTAATAAATAAATAATTTTCATGGTGATTTAATTCTGCTAATGTACTACAGGAGCTACATCCTTATTTGTTTTGCACTGAGATATCTTTCACCTGAACAGAATCATTAATTATTGCCTTTAAATTGAAATGGCTCATTTATCATAGTGTTTGTCAGTCATTTTCCAAATTTTATATTTTTGTGTGTACAACTGATAAGGTTTTGCCACAGGCAATTCTATGTCTCTAGTTTGTTGCTTTATTTTTAATAAAGAATGATGTTTTTAGAGGCCTTTCTCTTTGTACTCTTCTTTCAAGGTAGACCCTGGTTGTCTGTTCTAGAAGGTTCTCGTAGGTACCAGTCTAAGAGCAAACAGCCATGGCTGATACACATGACGTCATAGGTGCCAGTATAAGAGCAAACAGCCATGGCTGATACACATGACGTCATAGGTGCCAGTCTAAGAGCAAACAGCCATGGCTGATACACATGACGTCATAGGTACCAGTCTAAGAGCAAATAGCCATGGCTGATACACATGACAATGAGATAGATTGTCTTTCTAGAGCAAAGGGCCTGCATTTTAACTTCATATTATAAAACAGTTGTTGTCCCTGAGAATAGAGTTATTGCCCTGTCATGTGACCCATACACTGAGCAGTAGCCACCTGACCCTCTTCTCATTATCCTGAGATAATCACTACTCAAGAAACTGGTACAAAATGCCAATTCTCTGAATCTCATTGTCTCGCTTTGTGTCTGACCCATGTCTTTTGACAGCCACCATACATAAAATCGGGTCAGACTATTTCTCATTTTCATATAATATATTCTTAGATACCTCAGAAAACTAGCAATATTTCAGTGAGTCTATCTTATATAAATATCATTGCAAATCACAGACTGAACAACTAACTACTGAATGGAAATGAGTCATGAAAAGGAAAGACTTTTTATAATTAAATGAAAGTAAAAACACAATATACCAAACATATAGGACACAATGAAAATGGTCCTAAAAGACAAATTCATAGCACTAATAGTTAGAAAAAAATGAGAGATCTCATAATAAATATCTAACAACACATCTGAAAGCTATAAGGAATAAATCACACCCAAAAGGAGTAAAGAGCAAAAAGGAATAAAACTCAGGACCCAATGAAATAAAATAGAAACAACAAGAAAAAATTCAAAGAATCAATGAAACTGAGTTGATTCTTTGACAAAATAAATAAAATTTTACTAACCCTTATCCAAATTAACTGAAAGGCAGGGAGAGATGAAGCAGTATGAAATAATCAGATATAGTGAGGAACATAACAAGAGACACTAAAGAAATCCACAGAACATTAAGGACATACTTGTAAAACCTGCACTCTACCAAATTGAAAAATCTAAAAAAAATGGCTACTTGGTTTTAGATGTACTATCTACTGGAGTCAAATAAAAATAAGATAAGGAATTTAAACCCTTATCAGACCTCTCACCCCTATTGTACTAGTATCAGCCATTAAAAAATCTCTCAATTAAAAAAATAAATATCCAGGGAAATGTCATTTTAGCACAGATTTTAACCAATCTTTCAAGGAAGAGTTAATGGTATTATTCTACAGTTTATTCAACAAAATGAAAACAGGATATGTATAAACCAATTTGTTTTATGAGGCCATACTTAAACCTATGCCTAAACCATATGTAACCCAAGGAAGAATGAGAAATGTAGAGTAATGTTCCTTGTGAACCTAGATGCAAAAATTTTCAATAAAATGCTTAGAAAACCAAATCCAAGAATATGTCAAAAATAGTCTCCACTACAATCAAGAAAGCTTCATCCCAGAGACTCAATGATGGTTCAACATACATAAATCTATAAATGTAAGCAACCATATAAATATTCTGAAAGAAAAAAACCAACAACTCATGATCATCTCATAAGATGCAGAAAAAAAAACACTTTGACAAAATTTAATACCCCTCCATGATAATATTCCGGGAAATATTATAGATATAAGAGAGAATGGAAGTCCCCATGGGATAGCAGGTTGTTGAGGGCTTGGCTCTTGTATAAAAATGATATCTGGTTTAGAGAATCAATACCAAGTTTATTGCTGTATTATGAATTTAATTTCTTACTATTTCAAATTGACATGTGTTCCTTCCTTTTCTTAGCAGAAAATTTAAGAGAGGTAGCATACATCAGTTGTCAGACTAGGAATATTATTTATTCTGAACCAATAGCATGGGATTAGAGGTGGCTTCTGCTGAATAATAGTGACAAAAGCCCAAGACTCTTTCTTCTCAAAACATTGGTAAGACTGTTTGCTTCTTTCTCTGTTTCATAATTTCATTCATAAGTGGGAGGAATCATATGATTAGAACTCATTGCTTTCATTGGACCCTTCAGTAAAATTATTTAAATTTATAATTAAGTTGTGTGATTACAAATTGTTTATGAATAAAACAGAAAGAGCTAAGTGAAAAATGAAAAATAAATCTGAGGCCTTCCTAGACAATCTGTAACTTTAAGTAAACCGGGGGAGTTAGAATTGCAGCATGAAGCTGTGCAGTTCAGTTTCTACAGCTTAGTCCTTAGGATCATTCCATACATACTCATTGTATCTGTAATCAGAGAACAATCTACGATAGCCACTGGAATATTACATTAAATATATAATAGTTGTGTACATTACTAAATGTCACCAGATCCAGTCATCTACCTTTTTATTTATTTATTGTCATAGAATACTTGAATGTGTGTGTGTGTGTATACAAACATATCGCCTGTGTAAGAGATTTTCTTTTTTTATTATTTTCTTTTTTTTAATTAGATATTTTCTTTATTTACACTCCAAATTTTATCTCCTTTCCCAGCCCAACCCGTCCCCCAGAATTCCCATATCCCATCCTCCCTCTCCCTACTTCTTTGAGGGTGTTCCCCTGCCCTGGCATTCCCCTATACTGGGTCATGGCATTCCCCTATACTGGGTCATGGCATTCCCCTATACTGGGTCATGGAGCATTCTCAGGACCAAGACCTTCTCTTCCCATTGATGGCCGACAAGGCCATCCTCTGCTACAGATGCAGCTGGTTTCTGCATATATGACACTCTTTTCTTGGCTGTCAAGGAATTTACAAAATCCTAGCCTTTCACAGGATCAGCAAAGAGGCTTTTGAAAAAAGAACGAAGAGAAGAGCCAGAGCAATCCAAGCTTTACTTAATCCTCTGCTTGCTGCCAACAGCAGAATCCAGGGGTTTCTGGCCTCAGACAAGTGAAGAGCTAAGAAATAGAACTCTTACAAAATATGCAACATTTTCGTCCTCACAAAATTTAGATTTGCTCCCCAAGATCACCAACCTCACCCCCATTGCTGCCTTCAAGAGAGAACTTGTCCTTGAGGAGGCTGCTGGCAATGGGCCAAACATGTTCAAACCACGACACTTCCCAGTGATATCAACTGAATGTGGAATTACAACTTCCAATAAGACTAGCCACACACCCCTTCTCCCACTTGTTACACAGTGTGGAACAAAGCTCACGGTAGCCTCTCCCTTGTGTTTATACCTTATGTGTACATATCCATGCACAAAGTGCTGGTGCTGATAGACCTTTTTACATTTGTTTAATTTATTATTTTATAATTTCTTACAAATGCAATGGCTTTGATTAAATACCTCCAAATTATCGTCTCTTACCTCTGTCCCCTTCCCACCAATTCCTTCTTTAATAGCTATCTTTAAGCCTGATCTTTGCCTGCCCAAGTCAAATTGTATTTTTCAGATTGAGGATAATTGATCAAATTCAGTCCAAATACTCTCTTATGCAGTGCATGAGTATCCTTTGAAATATCTGTTGAATGTTTTTCTGCTTTGGTTGTCATCTTTTAAGAGTCTCAGTATCAGATTCATACCCTCTTTATGTACACTTTCCCTGATGCATGTCCACATTCTATGTAAACTAGTATCTTGATATCAACATAAAATACAAACTCATACATATTCAATGACTCTCTTGAAGGCAAGATTTCAAATATCTAAGGATGCACTTGAACTTTCTGAAGTTATTCCATCACTAAATGTAATACCATAGACACACAATGATTTGTAAGTATTTGTGGGTCCAGTAAACTATGGGATGAGAAAGTTCTGAATTATTTTATTCTTACTGGCCCAGTATTTATGTAACTTGATCCACGTACTGAATTGAGTTACAGGTAAAGTTCATTGCAAATGTGTTAAGTGATATCATACAAGAAACTGAAAAACACACATATCAGATACAACCAAGTAGTTCAGACACATGTTGTTCTTGGAATTGTATTCAAAGCCACATAACCAAATTTGTATTCAATTTTCAGCAAGTCTAGAGTGACCTACCTATTTGCTAGTGATGAAAAAGGTGAATTACATGATAACTAGTCCACAGTAATCAACTGGCTAATGTCATAGAAGAAAACCTGAAGAAAATTTGATGGTGCCCAGCTTTTCTTGACTTCTATTATGTTTCATTATTTACAAAATATGATATGAGTTATACTTGCATACTATGCATGTAACAGTAATTGTTACCTTTGTTTCTAAAAACCAATTTATAATTGAGACAGCAATATAAATATTCTGAAACCTAAGTTTAAAAAGATGGTGGATACATTTCAGTGGTACATATTTCTGATCTGTAATTTGCTCCTCTTTTAAAAGTCTAAATTTGGTACTTAACAAGTTTACCTGGATTCTGTATCTATAAAGCAATAAACTCACAATGTTAATGTTATTTATTTTAAGTATATTTATTTACTGAGGAACCTTCACTTTCTTTTCTATCAGGCACATGAGTTTGTTAGAAGATGATACCCCTGTCAGGCTGAGCAATCTTCTGTACAATAATGGATTTTGGTCTGATAATATTCTGAAACCACATCAATAGCAAAAGCTCTAAGCAACACTATTAATCTTAAATAAAATATGTTTCTGGCTACCATAAATTAATGCCTACTCTGAAGATCTTAAGGAAGAAAAAAGTGAAGTTTTCTGACTTCATGACTGAAGTATAAGCCTTGTATATGCGACAAATATATCACAAAGAGGATTGCTAATCAATCAGCATAACTGCCTCCATTTATAGTACCATAAAACACAAATAAAATTTAATTTTTCAAGTTGTGTATATATTCTGTATCATTGAACACACACAATTTGTGCACATTTTGATAGACCTTAGGCTTATGTTTTTTTCCCAAAATGCTTTAGTCAGACTAAAAAATTTACCACTTCTTTTCTAAATGGGAAGAAACACAAGTGCATTCTATTTTATCCCTATGTGCTCAGTGCTAATTTTAAAATCCACTTCAAATAACTTTTATCATAACACTTCACAATGTATTCAGATGATCATTTTATAATTCACATTTCTTATAAAATATACTTCAAGTTAAACTGATTTTCCTCTGTGTTTTAGATAAATGCATTTCTGCTGAGCTCTTTAAGTTAATAGCAATTTTCCCCAATGACACATAAACCTATTCATTCAGAATTTATTATCAATGGTCATGAAATATAGCTATCTGCCTCATGGTTTACTCCTCTGCACTAATTGGTGCTTATACCATTAGCATATTTTCAGTGTTTGCTATCTTTCTTTATTTGTTAATTCTGCATCTGTTCTCTGGTTGCTCTATGTTCTTTACTATTTCTCAGATATATAACTATACTGTGCTGACAGCACTGTGATCAGTAACAACAAATCAGATGCAACAATATTCCCCGAGGTTTTTGAACTTACTAAATGCCCAGCATACTGACAATTAGTTTGATATACTTTCTAGTTTTGTTATGCTAAATTGTTAGCCATGGCGATCAATAGCTAGTGAATATATTGTGTTTTTACCTTACATTTTCCTAAAAATGAATAATGCATTGTTATTTTTCTAGGTGAGCAAAATTCATTATTTTAGAAAAGTTTTCATACTTATGGAATGTTAGAGTTATACATAGACTAATAAGTGTCAGTTTAGATTATCTACTATACATTGTACACATAAATAGAAAGATAAATGGCAAACATTGAATAGTAGAAATTACTCATTTAACACCTTGGTGTCTGGAATAACTGAAGTATATTCTTAACTACATATGCCTCTGCACGATAAAAGAGTCATAAACTACATGCTCACATTGAGAAATTTCAAAAACATTGAAGGTGACTCACTCACAAAGCTTATCAAAAAGCTTAATAAAGTTGTCTTGTTTTTGGTTGAATAAAAAACTGAAAAGATGTTGTATGTGGTTTGTGCTCAATTGAAGGTATCTTGTCACTCTCCCTTATGAAAATTAATCAATCATTGTTTTTCAAATGCAATATGGAAAAAGATCACCAATCTGAAAAGTAATTTCCCAGTTTTTTCATTTTAAATATTCTACAACATGATAATAATTGCACAAGAATTAAAAATAAGTTGAAGCTTGAACATATGAATTTGAACAGTAAGGTGGGTACCACTTATGAGCAAAATAAATAATGCTGGCTCTAAAACACCTGAGCTAAACAAAAATGAATTTATGTTGGTGAGAGATTTTTAATAATATTAAATTATGCATTTATTTTGCTATTCTCAGCATATATAATTTCATAATGTTTCTAGTCGACTGAGATTCACTGCTTACCCTAAACTCTTTTAGATATAAATAAAAGTGGGAATACAAACCTACAACTCTAATTAGACAAATATAATTTACTCTCTTCCAAATTGCAGCCAAAATAAAATCATTATAGCTTGTCATTAATTGCATATGTTTTTATATTGATATAAGTATTATTTTTGAAGCTATGTTAAACAATGAAATAATGCTCTGCAAATACAACATGTTTCTGTGTTGGAACACTTTTTTGTGTATGAACATCAATTTGTTCTTTTGTTGTATCTCTTTAGAGTATGTACGTTGTATTATGAGTTATTGGGTTTTCAGTGTGTTAGACTGATTATCAAAATACAGATTAGGCTTATCTTCTAATGTAAAAACAAAGTTACCTGCAGCAGGTAATATGGATAGAGTAGGCTAAGGTGCTAGTCATTGACCCTACAACTTGAATCTGATTCCGAAGACCCACAAGTTAGAAGGAGAAAACCAACCTTTGACCTCCATGTTCACTTGATTGCATAGTTTTACACACACACACACACACACACACACACACACAGGGGAGGGAGTGCAGGGGGCAGGAAAATACAAAAACACATACACAGAAAAAAGTAAAACATAATTAAAAAGTTTAAATATATAATCTCATTTTTCTTGAGAAAGTCAACAATTGCTTTACAAAATTTCATCATCCTAAACAGAGTACTATGACATCCATTAGAGACCAGTCTTTGAAAAAGACTGTTTTTTTTTTTTTTTATGTTAAAAGCAAACTGACCGTATCAGTTAAACATAGTTGAAGCAAGGCATGCACATGCATACTGTTCCTATCATTATAGAGTTACTGTATGAAACGATTTTCAAATCATTGTTATGCTTAGTGGAATTGTCTTCCACTATTATGTTACTTATTAATAACTGTTCCATTCAATCATGCTGTTTTCTGGAAAGTAGCGATTTTCTTAAATTGGTTTTGAACTTTGGCTGCTTACAGAGTTTCTTACCTTCTATGAAAAGTACAGCCTTTGGCTGTTCAAATACATTGATCTTTTCTAATATTCCATTTTAACATCAATGCTCAGACTAGTCCAGATGGGCATGGTTAAGTGCTGTTTTGATTCATTAATCTAATTAATGACAATGACATTACTCTAAATATCAACTAATCTGGGACTGAGAACTACCAAAGGCAACCTTTACCATATGGAGACTTGGACATTTTGCTTTAAAGTTATCAACTGGATTTCTATTTCAGAAAATGTATCTCAGTTGGCTAATGCTGTCTAATCAAAATACTGTTTTGTAGGCAACTTCAAAACAGAGGTCTGCTGTTCTCAGGTCTGGCCCTTCCAACTGCTGCAATTCTGAGATCAAGAAGCTAACAAGTGCTTGCTGGTGTGACGATTTCTCTCCTCACCTCCTCCCTATATTTTTGAATGCAAAGAACCATGATATCTCTTCTTGATTTACAATGCATTCATCTCTTGAAAGCATTATGGTATCTAAATCTAAATCTAATATTCTCCAAAAGCCTTCTCTTTAAATACTTGGCTGTTAGAGGTTCACATTTCAGCATATAATTTAAGAATATGTATATTAATTAAACCTTGAGAGATAGTCCATAACAATGATTCTATTGTTTTCTCCAGTAATTTTGGGATTATGCAAATCTTTCAAATAAATCTAAAATGATTATTACTTAATTTTCATGGAATTAGTTTCTGTCTCATTTAATATTCAATGTTTATTTTAGTGATAGATGATAAAAATGATAGATAGATAGATAGATAGATAGATAGATAGATAGATAGATAGATAGGTATAGATATAATTAGATAGAAGATTCATAGTAGGAAAACTAGCAAAAGTGTATTTTATGCTACAATTTAATTTATTCTTTATATTCCTTTTGTTATATCATTTATTAATTCTCAGGAAATAATAATAATAATAATAATAATAATAATAATAATAGAGGACTTATCTGTTTTAATTGTTTTGAAGCTAGAAGTCATGCATCCATTGGATTAGATCTAACATACTTGATGTTTATAATTGGCTTAGAATTTAATTTTAGAACAATGTGTTCTCTGAGAACCCAGACTTTCCTAACATCTACATCTTCTATAGCTAGCTCATCATCTTCTCTAAATCCAGTTCCAGAGAATCCTATGATCTATATGGCCTCTATAGGTACTACAACCATGTGATGCACATACATGCATTCAGACAAAATGTCCATACACTACACACACACACACACACACACACACACACACACACACACACATATATGTATGTATATATATATATATATATATATATATATATATACATGCATATATATATATGCAATTTAATTTCTTTTATTACTAGGAGCCATATACCTGCAACTTCAGTACTTGAGAAGCAGAAGCATCAGACATTTCATCTTACCTTCAATATTATAGTGAGTATGACGCCAGTCTGGGTTACATAAGGTCCTATCCCAAAAAGAAAATAAATATGAATTTCCATATGTAATAAGCATTTATCTCCAATGTAGGTGAAAGTTTCTATTTCTTTAATTTTATTCAGTTTTTTTTTAACTTCTTGAATCACCTAACATTATTATTAGACTCTGGAACAATTAACAAAAGCAAAACAAGACAGAAACAGGATAGGCACAGCCTGAATCAAGGTACTGACCCCTGGACACTGCTTTCACATGATGACCCGTAGACACTGCTTTCACGTGATGACCTGTGGACACTGTTGTCACTTGATGACCCATAGACACTGCTCTCATGCAACGACCGGTGGACACTGCTTTCATGTGTTGACTTTCTTTGAGGGGGATACCAAATTACTTTTCTTTCCTACATCCATTCTTATTACATTTCAGCTCTGCTTGAAATGAGTATCATTGGTATTTTTTTTTCTTTTCAGTTGACATAGGGCTTAAGATACCAAGAATTTGACAAAGGAACACAGAATTTATTTTTATATAATGAGAAAGTCAGACCATCTCTACTCTAATGTAATCCCAAACTTTCATTATCACTGTATTTTGGGCAGATTACTATAGTGTCAAATTTCATTTTTCCACCTGAATGAAGAAGCTAATATAATTGACTATAAGAAGTACCTGAAGGATAAAATGAGATAATATGTGCAATGTATGTAAAATTGACTTTATACATTTGATTTCCTCAAAGCTTTTATCTCATGTCCATGATTAGTATATTACTAATAACTATGATAATAATAATATTACTATTTCAGTTGAAATAATTCATATTAAGTAGCAGCTGCTATTTTTATCTAATTATATTTTCTTTCTTTCTTTCTTTTTTTTTTTTTTTTTTTTGGCTTTTCAAGACGGGATTTCTCTGTGTAATCCTGTCTGTCCCGGAGCTCACTCTGTAAACCAGGCTGGCCTAGAACTCAGAAATCTGCCTGCCTCTGCCTCCCAAGCGCTGGGATTAAAGGCATGTGACACCACCACCCAGCTAATTATATTTTCTTGATCATAAAAACGTGACTGTTACTCTTTTCTCTATAACAATCTTAGTTGCATGTGTCTTTAGCTATTTCATATATATATGAAATATATTCATATATATATTCATATATTCATATATATATATATATATATATATATATATATATACATGAATAAACTCTAAATTCAGGTGAGTAAGATAACATTTGCTTTGTTCATAATATAAAAACTCACTAAAATTAGCTGAATTATTATTTTTTTAATTAATGAATACTGAATGTATTGCTGAATTTCATTAAGTACTTGAACAGGACAAGTTAATACAGCTCTCAACCTTGAAGAAACTTCTTTTTTCAATGATGGCTATTAATACAGAAAATAAGTACCTGAAAATGTTAGTCCTAAATGGAACATACATATCCTACTCTGGCCCCATGAGGTTGCTAATGTCTGACTGGACAAAGGTGTGGAAGGATTATAATAGCCAGTGACTGGGGAGAACTAAAGACACACTGTGCTGGCTGCCAGCACAGGCTTACACATGATCTAGGAATTCAACATTCCAGCATGAAACCTTAACCTCTAGTTGAGGAGCTATCAGCAGTTAGTTGCTGCCTCCTGAAGGGAGGAAAGTCCAACTTCTTTATGGCTATGATTCCTGGTTAGCATCCCATATCCTAGTGGAATCTACTGATTCCTGAATCCATGCACAGGCTGGCAGCAGATTACAAGCTAGTACAACCACTCTGGAAATCAGTCTGTCGGTTCCTCAGGAAATTGGACATAATATTACCTGAGGACCCAACCATACCACTCCTGAGCATATATCCAAAAGATGTTCCAACATTCAACAAGGACACATGTTCCGCTATGTTCATAGCAGCCTTTTCTATAATAGTCAGAGGCTAGAAAGAACCTAGATGTACTTCAACAGAGAAATGGATACAGAAAATGTGGTATATGGGGCAGTTCTGACAGCCAAAATCCAGTAGAGCAAACCACTTTGAACCCCGGAGACCTACTGAGCATTTGCTCAGAGGGACGGAAGGCGTTCGGTGAATCGCTCCTGAGACCATGGCTCAGATTTCAGCCCAGACCCCTCACAGCTGCCCCTGCAGGAGATGTGTGCTCTATCAGGCAGACACTGCCTCCAACTCCCAGCATTCTAGCTGGACCTTACACACAGTCATCTGACCACAAGCCAGGCATGCCATGCCCCATACAGTAAAAAGGGTGGTTTGCCCCCTCCTCACTCTCTTATTCCCTCCTCTCTCTCTTGCTTGCTTCCTCTCTCTTATTCCCTCCTCTCTCTCGCTTCCCCTCTCTCTTTCTCTCTTGCTTCCTCTCTCTTACCCCTCTCCCTCTAACTCTTACCCTCTTGCTCTCTCTCTTCTTTGCTCTTTGCTCTCTCTCTCTCTCTCTCTCTCTCTCTCTCTCTCTCTCTCTCTCTC
>JADRCD010184668.1:39541-55668 GCA_019843815.1 Montemys delectorum
CTCTCTCTCTCTCTCTCTCTCTCTCTCTCTCTCTCTCTCTCTCTCTCTCCTTCCTCTCCTTTCCTTCTCTCCACTCAACTAGCATATTTCCCCTTCCTACAATAAAATAACTCATTCATACATTGCCTCCTTTTTAATTAAGGCGCCGTGCAGCAAACAGGCCAAGCCCCGGGAGGAGAGAGAGAGACCTGGGCCTCACCACCAGGCCCCCAGCCACCTTAGGAGGGAGAGAGAGGCCTGGGCCTCAGCACCAGGCCCCCCCTTCCACCTTATTGGAACAGCAGTGGTACATTTACATCATGGAGTACTAATCAGCTATTAAAAACAATGACATCATGAAATTCTTAGGGAAATGGAAGGAGGTAGAAAATATCATCCGGAGTGAGGTAACCCAATCATAAAAGAACACACAAGGTGTATACTCACTGATATTGGTATTAGTACAGAAGCTGGGAATACCCAAGATATAATTCACAAACCACATGAAATTCAAGAAGAAGGAAGAACAAAGTGTGGGCGCTTTGGTCTTTCATAGAAGGGGCAACAAAATACTCACAGTAGCAAATACAGAGTCAAAGTGTGGAGCAGAGACTGAAGGAACGGCCATCAGAGATTTCCCTACCTGTGGATCCATCCCATATACAGTCACCAAATGCAGACACTATTGTGAATGCCAAGGAGTGCTTGCTGACAGGAGCCTGAAATAGTTGTCTCCTGAGAGGCTGCCAGAGCCTGACATATACAGAGGCAGATGCTCAGAGCCAACAATTCAACTGAGCACAGGATCCCCAATGAAGGAGCTAGAGAAAGGACTGAAGGAGATTAATGGATTTTCAACCCTATAGGAAGAACAACAATATCAACCAATCAGAACCCCTAGAGCTCCCACGACTAAACCACTAACCAAAGAGTACACATGGAGGGACCCATGGCTCCAGCCATGTATGTAGCTGAGGAGGACCTTGTCGAGCATCAATGGGAGAAGAGGCCCTTGGTCCAGTGAAGACTGGATACTCCAGTGTAGGGGAATGCGACAGCAGGGAGGTGGGAGTAGGGGGGGGCACATAATCATAGAAGCAGGAAGAAGAGTGGGATAGGAAGTTTCTGCAGGGGGACTGGGAAAGGGGATAACATCTGAAGTATAAATAAATAAATTATCCAATAAAAATTAAAAGCAGTAAAAATGTTAGGAGGGAGATGAAATTTGTCTAGGTAGAGTTGTAGAAAACCTTGGGGTAGGTATTATTAAAATATATTGTATATGTGCAGGCAATTTTCAGAAATACATTTTAAAATATTCCTAACAAACAATTAAAATATGTTTTTTAACAGACTCCATGAACATAAAAGAAATGAGCAGTAAAGATAGTTCTTGAGTTTTTAGATATTATACTCACAAAGAAGCAATTTCCTTGACAAATCCCAACAAGAACTCTGGTTGAGTGAGTAGAACTGGTATGGGAAAGGATTGTCATTAACAATAGGCAAATTCTAATCAATATACAAGAAAGACACAGAATAATTATTAGCATAGATATGAGATTATTTGAACTGTTTGGTGTTGGGAAATGTATAGCACTTAGAAAATAAAATGAAGACTATGGAAACAAGAGTAATTATTACACCAGGTAGAGATTTTATCATAAAAAGTGAAATAAAATCCAGTAGACTAAAATAAATTCTCTGAAAATAGCAGGTGTAATATGAAATAGCAAAATACATAAAATGATTTCTTAACAGAAATAGATAAAAATGCCATTAATTCTCTTACATTCTCAGTGCATAATACTTGAAAAAATTTACAAAACAAATTTTGCTAGACACCATAAAAAGCAAGCGAGGCAAACCTTTTTTTTTCTGAAATGAATGAAGTTATGTCGTGCATGCACTTTGCGTGATGATTTCATTGTGCTTCACACAGTCTTTGATTTTCCCCATTTCACTTAAATCATTGTAGCAATTTTTCTTTGCCTCCTCTGCTAAACAGCTGATGTTATTTGAATTAAAAATGCAGCTGTCTTGATCAATCTTTCAAGTTATATATGGAGTTAAGAAAGTAAGTTTTCAAGTACAAAACCTCATGAAATTATTATTCATCCCATGAGCTAATTTGAGATCTGGTTGTCATGATGTAGCTGTTTCTATTCCGATGCAAATGATGCTTTGTTTTCAGGATTGACAGTTTCTTCCATTCTGTGGTTGGCAGAATTAAGTCAGACAGAAACATTACAAGCATACTCTTGTGTTATATTAATGCAAAGCTCTCATTATTCTAATTATAATCATTAATATAATTAATCCAAAACAAATACCAACAGTCTCACAAAAGTGGGTGACAAGTTTCTCATTTCAATTTATATAACATTCTTGGTGTTCTCATATTTCCAAGATGAAAATGGTTATATAGAACTATCCCAAACCTTCCATGAAGTAAGCCATGGTGCATAAAGAGCACAACATTTTTAAATAATTAGGGAAGTACTTGAAATTAATCTGTTTCATATGATTGTAGTCATCTTGGAAAATAAGATACCTACTTTGTGCTTTTGTATTTTTATAATATAGTCACATATATAGTTAGGAATAAATAAAAATTATTTACTACAGTCAAGTAATTACATTTGATTTGCCTGAGAAGTTCCTGTCAAAATAATGTATGTCTCGTGGGAAAAATTGTATATCTTACAAGAAATTAATTATGATTACCCATTTTAAACTTGCCAACTCTACTAGATTTTTTTCAAGAAAATGTGCTTCAAAAATTCTCGTATCGAAACAGGGAAAAGTTGGTATACCAGGTGGAGATTCGTGCTCAGCTAAACCATTAACACATATTAAATTACTACTAACCTTGTCCTTACCACATATGAGCTTATGAAGAATAATATTCCTAATGTGGGCTAATTATACCAATGACTTCACCGAAATGGCATCCTTAATCAGCAATCATATTTATGAAGGTGACATTTCTCAGTTGTTTTGATCTCTAGACTTGGAATTTGAAAAGTAGAATAAATTGACATATAGCAGGGTTTTAATCTACAGCATTATTTGGCAGTTAACTGAAATAGCTTTATTTCCCTCAACAGCAATAAAAGAGAAAGAACTAATTGCCCCTTTTTATAGGTGCAGTTGGAACTTGAAGCTCCAGAGATAGTGCGAGCACTCAACCACTCTTAGAGTCTATTACACCATCTGCACCTTGAAATTACAGCCACCAATTCAACAAACAAACAGCACTTCCACTCATGCAAAATATCTTATTCCAGGTTCTCCTATTGTTTATTAGCATTCTTTGGGGATTCTCAGCAGTGAAGACAAATTCCTACTGAAAAGAACCATGTCTTCAAGCCATGTCTAGGTAGAATCTTAAGCAAAATGCCACGTCAGTTTTTAGAATTTTAAATATGTTTGGAATTTTAAAGAATGACTTTTAAGTACTGTTGCCTTTCTAAGATCCTCAATTTGTCATTAAAAAAAACAATAATTTGCAAATTACTTAGAAATCATTTGTCCAAAGAGCATAGGTCGCAGGGTAGTAAACTTTCAGACATTCAATTTTTCTTAAACGCATTCATCAGCACAAGAATAAATCTCAAAGAATGCCTTTGTTTGATGTATCCATTGTCAGAATAAATATGAATATAAAGCTATGTTCAACATAGAAGTGTTCGGGTATTCAGAATATGAGTTCAATAAATGGAGTCAAATGAAAACATAGATTTTTATATTTAATTCAACCCAGGAACATCTGAAAATTTGCAAAACCATGTTGTCTATGAGATGAGACAAATACACAAAAACATGCTGAAAGAAATGCTCCACCCTCTTCACAAAAATATTTTTTCATATTGATAAACTTAAGTTCCCCAGTACTCAGCATATATTTATTAATTTCCATCATTTAACCATTTAAATATAAGGAATACTGTGGAATTCCAGAAAATTATCTCTCCAAACTTTAAAAATAAAAATGTATTCATGTACGTTCCCTCAGCATACATAGATTAAGCTGTACTTTACACACATACATGCATATGCATAGATGCACCCATGCACCCATGCACAGAGAGACAGAGACAGACAGACAGACAAATAAACCTAAGTAAATATAATAAAAACTTAATTGGCTCTTGATCACTTGCTTTTCTCTTGCTCTTGCTCTCCCCTTTCCAATTCCCTTCCCTTCCCCCTCTCTCCATGTTCTCAAGGCCATGGCCTGCCTCTAATTCTCTACTTTCTCTCTCTCTGCCTTTCTCTGACTCTACTATTCTCTTAATTCCCCTCCCCATGCCCTGAACAAACTCTATCCTATCCTATAAAAAAATCAAAACAAAACAAAAAAACCAACCAAACAAACAAACAAAAAACTTAATTGAATAACATATTCTTTCTAATGACATCTGTTAGTTTAAGTGAAAGGATACTATCTAAAGCTCAAAGAATCAAATTCTTTGTGTATGCTTAATTAGTGTTGTACTTGCATCAAAACAGTTAACAAGGAAATTCTTCTATGAAGTTCTCAGCAATATTATCTTTCATTTTATCCCAGCAGCCATGTAGAGACAGCTACATCAGAACACTCAGTTTTGTTTTGTTTTTTTCTTTAGACAATGGAGTGGGCTAGAAGGTTCAGTAATAAGTATAAGAAGTGAGGATAGACTGACTGTTGTAGGAAGTGATAGTCAAAATACCATGAGTCAAGGAGATTTCAGGATTACTGACACTGACAATGGTATACTGACAGTATGGCCTCAATGGTGCTGAGGACAGGGAAGGACTCTACAAAGTCATAGGGTGTGTTTATGGATAGGAGGAGGTAGTGCCCAGTGAGAGAGAGGTGACTGCTGAAAGGCAATGATTGGCTAGTGGAAGCAGATAACCTTATTTGGAGAAGTGGGAACTGAAAGGGACAAAGATCATAATAAGTAGCAGAAAGAACATTTTCTTTCTGGGTAGAAGCCATGGTCATCATCTACTGAAAAAAATAGGTTTCTTTGATGATGACTGAAAGCTACACTTGTTTGTGGATATCAGGATACATACATGGAATGCTGTTAGAAATTGTACTGGTTCAGGGAAGTGGCAGTAATGGATTTACTTCTATATTCCATGTTCTCACCAGTCTTAGATAGATGAGTGATTTTACAGTGCTGTGTATGAACTGTCTCCTATTGAGTGGGCCGATGATTCCAATGAGGTGACTGTTGTTTTCCCCTGTGATACAAATGCTATTATTGCACTTTTCAAAATATTTTGTCATGCTGGTCATTGTTATGTTCACAGGCATTACAGTTGCATAGGACTATGCATGGTTTTACCCCCTTTTTCAGAATATTTTGTCGTACTGCTCATTGTTAGGGTTTGCAGGGATTACAGTTCAGTATGACTATCAATGGCTTTTGCCCTTGGCATCTTTCATGACCCCTTCTGATGCTATAATATATAGCTCCAAGAATGCCTTCAATTGCAAGAACGTTGGAGCATTCATAGAGAAAGCCACATCATTTTAACAAGGAAGATGCGAAGTACAAAAGAACTTATTTTGTCTTACAGCTAACCATCCATCATTAAAGGAAGTTAAAGCAGTAATTCAAAGCAGGAAACTGTACCCAGGACTGAACCAGAACCACAGAGTAATGATACTTCATGGTTTACTTCATCTGCTTTCTTATACAACACAGAACAATCTGCCTAGATGTTGCTGTGCACTACCCATTCACTGGTCTGGAGATGACTAAGTCGATAATTAATCAAGGAATTGTCCCACAAAAACATCTACAGATCAATCTGATGGAGGCAATTCCTTAACTGAGAGATTTCTTGAAAAATACATCTAAGTTTGTGTTTAACTTGATAAAAAGCTAACCAAAACACCAAATCTGTCAGAATAAAAGAAAAATATAGACAAACCTTTCTACATATATTTTTTAAAAATCTCTTTGAACTGAATTTAAAAAATTACTTTGAACTGAAGTTAGAGCAAGAGTGGGCCATCAAGTGGGTGTTATGAATTAAGCTCTGGTCCTCTGAAAAGCAGTAAGCGCTCTTATTTCTGAGACAATATTTCCTGTCTCTGTTTTGACAAATCTGACATTTAAAATGATTGTGAGTCATAAATCAGCTCTTAGTCAAATAACAAGCAAATTACAGTTGAACAATAGAAGGGGATAAATACAAAAACCCACCCAGGAATTTTCTCAGTTCCTTCTCTGTGGTAAAGGTGAGGATGAAATTCAAGTGTTTAGAAAATGTCAGATTCCAGGACAGCCAGGGCTATACAGAGAAATCCTGTCTTGAAAAACCAAAAAAAAAAAAATGTCAGTTATCAATGTAATATAAAAGCTTTTTACATTGGTAGATTCATAGCACTACTTTTAAGTGCAAACTTTAGATTCACCATTAAATATAGCTCATAAGGATTCTTTAAAATATTTAGTAGTCATTATAAATTTTGACTGGTTTTAAATTTCTACAATGTTTTTCTAAAAATAAATACCCCTGTATCCTATTTGTCATATGCATGTGTAAATAAGACAATTGTGTATTTAGCGATGGCAGTATTTAAAGAAATATGGTTCTTAATAAATTAGTGCTACTAAAAATAATTTCACCCTCTTGAGCTTTTCAAACAAAATTTTAAAAAATCAGTAATATAATAAACAGCTCTATTTTCTTGAACTAATTATTGGATGTCAATTTTATTTTCCTGAATATTTTTAGGTTAACAAAGGTAATGATTATAGCATGCAACTCATTTAAACTAAGCACTTAGTGACCCGCATAATCATCTTAAAATTTCTTGAATAATTTTCTGTAAATAAATGAATTAATAAATAAATAAATAATGCTTTGTGTTTTAGCCTTTCTAAGGCATTATGTAAGATATAAAGCAAGTTAGAATTGGAAAAACACACTATGTAATAGCTTCTATGTGAAGGTCACTGGAGGGAAGTTCTTACCTGTACAACAAGCTGATTCCAATAGTCAGGGTTCTTGAAATTATGAGAAGTGTTCATTTCATCAAGAACCTCGGCACTCTTTCAGATTTCATCACTGACATTCCTATCTCATAGTTATTTTGCTATAACTCTTATTTTCAGTAATAAATAGACCCCTGAGATAAATAGATTTCAAACTAATTTACAGTTATCTTAAGTCATTGTGTGAGAGAACTAGGCTAAAAGGTTTTTGTGAACTTATTTTTCTAGAGCAATCCAACATGGGATCAATTCAACAATTGCCTATTGAGCAAGTTTGGTTCACAATACTGGGTACAGGAGCACAAGAAAAAAGTCAGTTAAAACACTTCAAAACTCTTTAGAGCTGATGGTCAGAGGAATCCAAAAGACTATTCCTATTACCTTTGGTTGTCTTCCAGAGGTTGAAGTTAAGTCTCAATTGATGAAGACAGAATATACTCAGGATGCAAGACCCTGAGCATCTGAGCTGATGGGGGAAGCCTCCTCCCTGGAAACTAGTTTGAAAGTGCTAAAAGCTTATGAAACACAACAATGACAAGCTAGGCATGATAGCCATGAAAGTACATTAAAGCACTCATATTTTGGAAGATAATCAACAGCTCTCTAATTGGACTTAAGGCTTGGTCAATGAGAGACATATCATGGCAAATAGTGCAAAACTGCCACTTTGATAAAGCAACATAATTTTTAACTGCTTTAATCCTAGAGATAAATATAGCTTTCAGTATTCTTCAAAGGAACATGACTTTGCAACAGACGTAAACCATTTTACTCAAACCCACAACTAGTGAAAATGTAGAACAATCTTCATGAGATACCAAGACCCACTTGATTCATCTATAACACAGCTCCTGAATCTAAGGTTAGGGGAACACTGCACAAGAGGAAACAGAAAGATTCTAAGAGGCAAAGGACCAGAAACGTGACTAGGAGTTTGTGTCTTGTAGAAATAACGGAGAGGCTTCGCCCATGATACATTAGCAATAAGGTTGGCTAAATAAGAAGTAATCAAGTACAACAATAACATGGAAGGGGAGAATCTAATGGGGTTCTACACACAGACAAAGAACTGTAGACAACTAAAGAACTCTAAGAACTGGAGAAATAGTCATCTCCATGGATGAGCCCCTAATTATTACCTAATACCTAGTAATTATCATTGAAATCAGGCACTAAATAGGCTCAACAGGTTGTATTTATGTATTTAGGTGTCATATAAATTAATATATTAGGAATATGTGTCTGCTGCATTAATTGGTTTATCATAAACTAAAGAAAAAGAGGCTATGAAGAATAAGTAACTGTATGTTGAAGGGGAGAAGAGAATAGAGAAATAATAGAGTTATATTTTACTTGAAAATAAGTAACATACTCATGCTCTAAATAAGTGCTTTAATGTTTAAGATAGGAAATAGTTGAAAATAAAAAGCAGTTACTCTGTCAGAATGCCCATTCCACGTATTTGTCTAAGTTCTTTTTCTAGATTCTTATTCTCTTATTCCCTCAACCACTCAAGAAGCAGTGAATAGTCACGTGATAAATGACATTTTTTGTTTTTTTAATAAATATAACACAGTAAAGTTTCTACCCAGTAAGAAGACTATTACAAAATGAAGATGACATATGCAAGTTTCTCAGGGGTAAATTTTAGGATTAAAACCCATGGAAGGAGAAGGAGCCAATACTTGTCAGAGTATAGATCTATGTATTCAAGTTCCAATGACACCAAAAAGCTTGCCTACAAGGAACTCCTCTGCCAGCTCAGATGACACATTTCATTTGTCTACATGTGAAGTAGACTGTGATCATCAGGCTCTTGTGGATCAGGCATGGGAGCAAGCAGCAGAGAGTAGGTTATGCCTCTGGGAGAGTTTCCCATTCAGAAGAAGCAGTCCTTAAAAGGGACAGGTTTCTGAGAGCTCTCTGCAGTTCACTTCACATCACACACAAAGTTGAAAGAAATGAAATGTTACTGATTTCCACTGCAACTCTCTGATGCAACTCAAGATCTACTGCCCCAAAAGCCAAGCCAGGGAACAGTGTCATCCACAGTAGCCAGATAAGTTCACCTGAAATAATGTAATTAAAATAATTTTCCACAGTCATGACTAGGGGCTCATTTCCAAAATGGCTCTATATTCTGCAACATTTATAACACTTACCATTACAAGTCCTCAGAGTAACCAAATGATCATCATGGCTTCATGTTGCCTTTCACATGCTGCTTTGAAAAATCTGGTCCTATGTATGAAAACTGTCTGACAAAAGAAGAAACTGCTATGATAATGAAAAGAAAGGTAAGTAGATATAGGATTACACAAACTCCAATGTCTTCATGATTTCCAGACAGAAGTACTTATTTGACAAAAAAAAATAGATGAGTATTGTATTCTCAAATATAATGAACCTCAGTTTACTTTCTGTTGCCCATAAGTAGTACCTTGGCAAAAGCAATTCAAGGGAGAAAGGATTTATTTCAGTCCACACTTCAAGAGTTATTCTCTTTCCTGATGGAAAAGTGAAGATGACAGCTGATTGAAAGCTTGGAGCACTTGTCAGTCACATTTGTCAACAAATACAGGGAAGGAATCATACTACCCCTTAACTCCTTTTTATCCACTTACACAGAAGAAAATCCCAACCAGGAGTGCTGCAGTCCACTGTGGCCAGGTGATCCCAGTTCAAATAATACAGTTAGGATAATCTCCCACAACCAAGGCCCATTTGGAGGCTCATCCCCCAAACAGTTCTACATGCTATAGCATCTTAGCACTTTGCTTTACAAATTGTAAGCGAGATAAAGGCGGGCCAAGGTCCTGTGAATAGAACTGCTTCTCTGACAGGACAGAAAAGCAGGACTGGGTGGTTGGGTGAGCAGTGGGAGGACGATTAGGATAGGGGGTTTTCAAAGGGGAAAATAGGAAAGGGAATAACATTTGAAAGGTAAATAAAATATATAATAAATTTTTTTAAAAAAGATACACCTGTATTTTATGGCTAATATCCACTTATAAGTTAGTGCATATCATGTGTGTCCTTTTTAGACTGATTAACTCACTCAAGTTCCATCCATTTGCTTGCAAAATTCATGATGTCTTTGTTCTTAATATCTGAATAGTATTCCATTGTAAAGATACACAACATATTCTTTATCCATCATTAAGTAGAGGGACATCTACTTCGTTTCCAGTTACTGGCTATTGTGAGAAAAGCTGCTATGACCATATTTGAGCAAGTGTCTCTGTGAGACTTTGGGTATATGCCCCGGAGAGGTATGGCTGGGTCGTGAGGTACAACTATTTCCAGTTTTCTGAGAATATGCCAGAAATGCCAGCAATGAAGAGTGTTCCCCTTCCTCCTCATCCTTGCCAGTGTTATCTCTTGAGTTTTTGATCTTAGCCATTCTGATGGGTATAAGATAGAGTCTCAGGGTTGTTTTGATTTTCATTTCCCTGATGACTAAGAATTTTGAACATTTCTTTAAGTGCTTGTGCAATTCAGAATTCCTCTGTTGAGAATTCTATACCTCATTTTTTAAATTGGATTATTTAGGTTGTTGGTGTCTAGATGTAAAGATGGTGACGATCCTTTCTCAATGTCTGGGATGTCAATTTGTCCTATTGATAGAGTCCTTTGACGTACAAAAGTTTTGCAGTATCATTACATCCCATTTATCAATTGTTGATCTTAGAGTCTGAGCCACTAATGATTAGTTCAGGAACTTGTCTCATGTGTTCAAGGGTATTTTCTGCTTTCTCTTCTGTGGGGTTTAGTGTACCAGCATTTTTGTTGAGATCCTTGATCTAGTAGCACTTGAGTTTGGTGCAGGGTGATAACTATAAACCTATTTTCATTCTTCTACATATAATGACTCAGACAGATAAATACACCCAGAGCCAAACAGTGGATAGATTGCGAGGAGTCTTATGGAAGAATAGGGGAAAGGATGGCAGACCTGAAGAGGATAGGACCTCCACAAGAAAACCACAGAGTCAACTAACCTGGACTTTTGGGCCTCTCAGAATCTGAACAACCAACCAATAAATATTCATGGTCTGGACCTAAGCCATATATATATATATATATATAGCAGATGTGCAAATTGACCTGAACAGTGGTTCCCGAATAACTGAGACATAGTCTACTCCAAGAGTTGTTGCCTATAAGTGGGATATGTTCTACTAGCTGTGTTTCCTTGTTGGACCGCAGCCACAGAGGAAGCCCCTGGTGTAGCAGAGACTTGACGTGCCAGAGTGAGGCAGATATCCACCAGAGTCCCCACTCAGAAGTGGAGAGGGAAAAGGGCCAAGGATTGTGGGAGAGGGTGAATGGAGTTGAGGGGGGTCAGTGAGAGGAATGTAGAGTGAGTAATTTGAAAACTTAAGTTACATTTAAAAAAGGAAAATTCCTCTCAGGAGTTCCTTTTAGTTTATTCCAGGTCCAGTCAAGTTAACAACCAAAATTAACCATCAAAGCAAAGGGAATGGAGAGAAGGTTAATTGTTAAAGGCTGACATTTCAAAATAGAATTTCTTTTCATTCCTGATGAATCTACAATTGTCTTAAATCTAATACTTCAATGTATCCTGGCCCTATTGTGTCAGCATTTTGCTGAATTAGCATCTTTGTCCTCATGTGTACCCTGAATGAGTGAAATACTTAATGGAATTATGATTCAATGAAATAAATTCTAGATAACCCTGGCATACAATGATGCCTAAGAATCCAGTGAGAAAATCGTAGGATGTGCTGCATGACAAGTTGGTATTACAGCTTTGATCTCTTATTTTCTTGAATCATTTTCTTGTAAAAGATTTTTTTCTCTCCTAAACATTTTATGGTTACTATGACATATTTTTATTTTTTTTACTCTTTACCAATTTCTGTCAGCTTCTAGATAATCATGATATGAAACAAGAATGTTAAAATAAAGGTGCCTTTTCTTGACATGGTATGATTTAGATTAGATAAAGAAATGAAGAGGCCAGTTTCATAAAATAGAAAGAAAAGATACTTGTGGGCACAACTGTGAATGAGAAATGGCTGGATGGATTGGAACTTTAAGTAGCAGTCAGTCATTAGCAACTAAGAGAGTGGCCTTAGTGCACTAGCTGGGGTAGGTCACAGCAATGAGGCAGAATCAAGCTATTCTTTGACAGAAGAATCACATCAAATCTGCTTTTATACTGACCACCTCATGAAGTGGAAATAAAGTTTTCTAAATTTGTCCAGACTAGAACTATCTTTGATCCTGAACTGTGAGCAGAATTGAGCCTGTGGACAAGGGTCAAATAACAAAAGAAGATTTACTAGGAGCTAAACCCAGATAATTCAAAGTGTGTTCCTAATCTCTCTGGGAAGCAATTTTCCATTCTATTCATAGCAAACTCACCTTTGCCTTCACTGCAGAGAGCTACCTTCATGCACAATGTAAATGTAACACATCCATTGAAGACATACCTCAAAGTACATGTTCTCTAGATGTAGTGATAACTGTGTGAACTTGAAGTCCTTTTGATGCTCTTAATATAAGGCATTTTGCAAGATGAAGTCATTTCTGGATCCAATCCAAATTCTCATCTTCAAGATTCTAATTATTGTCAGTTCAAATTTTCATTATTTGACTTCATATGTCTAGCTCTGATAATCACTCTAAAATCACATGTGACTATTAATCACTCTTCACTAGATCATTGCATAATATGTCTTATATTATGTATATACTCCTTTCATTTTAGAGATAATTTACTTGACTGATGGTTAAACATTTGGTAGACAAATACTATAGTAATAAATTATGTGACAATGGCATCTTCACATATGCTCTTGGAGGGACGTAGTCTCCAAAACAAATTATCCTTTTCCTAAGAATTTATTTAGTTAAAAATCTAGAAACACAGAAGCAAAATCATAGTAGGATAAGCAAATCATGATTAACAAAGTATTCCATCAAGAGTTGATAAACATAACAAATTACTAAGGTTCACTACTCACAGTACTCAACATTGGGTACCTGATAAAAAAGAACAAGAGTTGGTTATTTGCCAGTATTCAGATTTACTGGTTAATGGTTTCTACTGGGATCACTAACACTGGTACTTATAAACTCCCCCATGGAGAGGTGGAACTTTCATAGGCACCCAGAGAAACCTATTAGTCAAAGAGAAATAAAGGTACAGGGGAGAAAGTCAGTGGCACATTTTCCTGCAATCTGGGCTCAGGAGATTGAGTGGACCACAAATTACATAAAATAACATATATACATTGCACCATTTAGGTATTGTGACAGAACTTTAACCCATTTTAAGTTCTAAATAAGAACTACAACATCAAAATAGAGTGAAAATGAACTAAATTCTAGTGAGTTGACATCGTTTTTCAGTTTAGGATACAGTGGTAGAATCTAAGTCCTCAGTGGTTAAATTATTCTCAGGGACTGCTTGCAATGACTTCCTGCCTGTTGTTAGCTCTTAGTACAGCCACATAACAATGTGTCCCTATGACGTATTCTTGTTCTTTCATTGCATCTTTGCTTCTGCATAATATTTGTTATCAAATTTACATGTATGTAAAATAATCATTCTGTTCAAATGGTATATGTAATACTAATCTGTAAGCATGGAAATTAAGAAGTAAGCTAAAGGGTGGCAAACCACTGATACCACATTAAATAAAAATATTTCTCCAGTTTTATAGAAATACCATTTTTTTCCTTTTTTTTTAAAAAGAAGTCTCATATAACCCAAATCCAAATATACCTTCAGTTACAAATTAGAACATGTAAATGATACTTTGAGAATAATGGAAAGATATATTGTTCATTTTCACTTTAGTTCTATAAGCCTTCAAGCCCAGACATTGAAGGTAGATATAAAACCATATATTCACCATTGACTTTACACATACATGGCAATGTAAGAGTTAATACAAATTCTACATGGTGTCTTCTTTTAACTATGTGTTTAAAAGAGAGCCACTAAGTAGTTTCATGATAACAATTAACAGTACTATCTGAATTATCTACTCAAATGCTTGTTGTTGGTATTTTACCCTCACGTGCATCCATTTATTTAATCTTTAGAGGACTTTTAGTGGAAACATTAGAACTTCTTCATTTCTTCAGTATGCAGGCTGGGCCCTAGGTTTAGGAAAGTAACCACATACTACTTTTCCATTTTAGTGAGGATAAATTACTATTCTCATTATAAGAAAGCAGATGTAATGTAATCACCTATTAATTACATAACTGATTTTTCAGCTTTAAGAGAAGATAATAGACTGAAACTTCATTTCAGATCTTGTCTCAGCAGCTGAAAGATCAATTACTTAGTCATGGAAATTATCCATCTATAAGCAGAAGTTCATGCAATGTGACAAATTAAGAATTTCAAATCATGCCAGCATGACTATTTCATTAATGATTTCATCATGATGACATCATACAATGGAATGGAATACTATATGCTCTACCCATTAAACAGTAACATGGATTTCCACTGTCTAAATAATTTTTGACCAAAGTCATGATCAAATTAGCATACAATTGCCCCAAATTTCCAATTTCTTTCCTTTCATGTCCCTGAACTTTCACCTTTGCATAATAATTGTGACTTCCAACATATCAAACATATATTATAAAACATACTATCCTAATCATTAGTACCTGGAAGATTTCTTTTATCTCTGACCTAAGTATAACAGTCAATAAATTTCTAGTAACTACTCTCTAATGAATTAAAAATATTTAAGACTGAGGGTATCTGATCAAAAAGAGAATCAGATGAGAAATAGAACAAACACCATGGGTGGTATGAGGATTGGGCAAAATTTTATGTGGATTGACTGGGCTTTCTTGACCTCCTCAGACCTAATACTAAACACTTCTTTTCTATAACATGCAAATTTTAACTTTAAGATGAGGAATCTGGTAACCCATTATAATTCAGTGCTCATGGTTACAAACCCAGTATAGATTAGACTAAAGAAAATCCTAAAAGCCCCTTCGGACAATGAATTCTCTGATGTTCAGGCCATGGTATTCATTACTTCATGCATACTAAGGATGCTTTATTCATACCGTCTGCTGCAAATACTACATTGCAATTAGATCTCTGTGAACCATGTGTTTGTGCAGATAGAAAGGCAAGATGGTCTTCTAGCTCTTCTGAAGTACCCTTTCTTCCTTCTCTTCCCAATAATCTATAAAAGAATGAATAATGAAATTCTAGAGAATCTTCAGTCATACTACAAATATAAGGAAAAGAACAACGCCAGTAGGCATGTTCATGTGGAACTGGGGAATCTCACTGTGCCTTGTGGCTATACAAAGAACTAGAGGAAACTAAGGAATTCTGAGAGCAGAACAATTAGGATTCCACAGGGATGAGCCTCTTAACTGATTATATAAATAGTGATACTTAAAGTCATATGTATACAAACAAGACTCAAAAGGTTACATTAATATATCATGCACATATATAGATATACACACACACATATATACATATACATACAAATATATATATATTGAAATATACATATATGAAAATGGTATGATTATATTTTTTATTTTATTTTTTATTTTTTTAGATATTTTCTTTATTTACATGTAAATTTCTCCTTTCCCAGGTTCCCCTCCAAAAAACAAACGAACAAACAAACAAACAAACAAAAACAACAAGAATAAACCCCTTTGCCTCCCCACTCCCCATGCCTGCCACCCTACCCTCTCCCAATTATTGGCCCTGGCATTCCCCTACACTGGGGCACAAAACCTTCACAAGGCCAAGGTCCTTTCCTCCTATTGATGATCGAATTTGAGATCCTCTCCTATACACAAGTTGCCAGAACATTCAGTCCCATCCTGTATAGTCCTCAATTGGTGGTTGGGTCCCTGAGAGCTCTGAGGGTACTAGTTGGTAATTGTTGTTCGTCCTAAGGGGCTGCAAACCCTTCAGCTCCATAGAACCTTTCTCTAACTCCTTCATTGGGGACCATGTACTCAGTTCAATGAATGGCTGTGAGCCTCTACATCTGTATTGGTCAGGTATTGTCAGAGCCTCTCAGGAGATAGCTATATGCTTGTCCTTCCTTCAGTCTCTGCTCCATAGTTAATCTCTGCCACTCCTTCTGTGGGTATTTGATT
>JADRCD010184669.1:13697-30813 GCA_019843815.1 Montemys delectorum
AGAGAGAGAGAGAGAGAGAGAGAGAGAGAGAGAGAGAGAGAGAGAGAAGAAATAGAGGCCAGCCATGACCATGTGGAGAGAGGGGGAAAGGAAATAGGAGGAGAGGGAGAGCAGGAGGATGAGGCAAGAGAGGTAAGAGAAGGAGGAGGGGACAGCTCCTTTATAGTAGGCCAGGTCTACCTGGCTATTGCCAGGTAACTGTGGGGTGAAGTTTAGACAGAATGCTAACAATAATAGAATGTGATTATTCAGGAAAGATTTCCAAAGAAACAGAGTTCCTGATGTCTCCTGAAACAGTAATGGGCATGATTCTCGTGAACAGAAACTTGGAAGCCATGCTGGTTTCTCTAATGATGGTGATGAGGTGTTTTCAATGGCAGATGGAACAGAGAAAGGCTTAGAACAAATGTGGAAAATAGCTTTTGGATATCAATGGAAAGATATTAAATCTGTTTTTGAATGAGATTAGCTTTTTGAGAAATGTTCTTTATATACTTTGCCCCAAAATTGGGTAATTTTTCTCCAGAGTACTGTAGATACCAAAAATTCTAGACTCAAAAAAATCATTATGTTTTCCTAGGACATTTCATTGATGAGAAAATTAAAGAAGTCTAGGAAAAGCACAGGTAATTTGAATTATGTATCCTTAATTAATACAATACATTCATGAGACACAATTCTTGCCTTCCGTATTGTCCACTTCCCTGAAGTAATGATTGCAATTTTCTTATCCAGTTCAGTTCTCCATTTAGGCTATGACTTCCTTGCATATATAAAGGGGGATACAATGAAAGCAGTTAACCAAAGATCTATAACAGCCTGTATGAAGATAAGATCTTGTGAATATTAAATCCTATTTCAATATGTAGTCAGTGTTACATGTAACAAATATTGCATAAGAAAAATGGGGGAATTCATCTGCTAAAAAATAAATTATTCACAACACTTGTTTCAGAACAGATAGGGCATCTTTAAAATGGCGCACAGTCCACATTGATATTTTCTTTTTTAAGTAGTAACGATGGAACTTAACTTATTGTAGAATGAGCAGGCATGGAGATTTATAGTCAAGGCTAGGATTAGGGAAATAGAAAGTGAACGTGAAGTACAGAGGAAGATTAACCAACCTAACAGAATTCATGCTGAAGGAAAGCTAGATGATCAGTTATTACCTGGTGTAGAGAGAGAGATTTGTGATCAGATATAAAGAAGAACAATGGGAATGATGGCACAATATTCTTAGAAATGCCAGAGGTCCTGCACAGAGGAAGGGAGGCCTCTTCTGATGCAAAGTCAAGGATTTCCTCAGCTACATACCAAGTGCCAGGTAAGCTTCTGTCTAAAAACAAAACATAACAAAAATAAAGCTAAGCTAAAAAACACAAAACAAACAAACAAAATACAAAACCAAAAATGAACAAGGGAAAGCCCAGGACACCTCAACCCTACACACAGAACTGCAGGCAACTGAGGAGTGCTGAGAGTAGCAGAAGTGGCCTTCTCCAGGAAAGAGCATATCAACTGATTAGTCATACTGAACAGGTTACATTTAGGAATATATATGTACATACATATGCATATATGTATGAAAGAGCAATGGGAAAAGAGGCCATGAATGAGGGGGGGAGGTGGAAGCAAGGAGAAGTATATAAGAGGGCTTGGAAGTAGAACAGGGAAGCAAGAAATGATGTAATTATATTAAAATCTCAAAAAAAAATTTAAAAAGGGGGCAAAACTTACAAATGATGAGACAAGGAAGATATGAGATTTTAGCTAATTGGCTTAGAATTTTGGCAGAGATGCAGCTCAGTCTCCCAAGATGTCTTGTCTAGACTTAGCAGGATACACCTAATCTGCGAGAAACTTGATGTGCCTGGGTAGGAGGATACCCACGGAGGAGGAGCCCATCTCAGTGGCAAAGGGGAGGAGGGACTGAGAGGGGGAGCAACTTTTGAGATGTATACATATATATATATGTATATATATCCATATGTATATATATGTATATGTGTGTATATATACGTATATATATATATACATATATACACATGTACGTGTATATATCATATACACACATATACATACATACATACAAATTTTGGCTAAGACTCCATGTTGGGTTTTATTTGAAAAAAAAAATAGCTCAGGGTAGCTTTACTAAAGCAAGGAGCATTTCTTTTGTTTTTTTTTTTTTTTTTAACTTTTATTGGATTATGATGAGAAAAGTTACATGATTTCAATTTATCTGAATTTGTTAACATTTAAAAACATATTTTAAGTAAGTAGAATTAAATCGCATTCTTGTTTCCCTTTTGTACCACCACTCCTCCCAGAGACCCCCCCTTCAATACCTACAATATCTTTTTTGTCGTATTCCTTAAAATTTATAAAACATTATAATACAAATAACTATTATAAAAGATGTTTGATATAAAAGAACAATCAATTTAACAGTCTTATGTAGATGCTCATCTACAGAAATAGTGAAAATATATTTTTTTCAATATGAATTTTAAATAACTCAAACATATTGACTATATACTTCAAAATAATATATCACTAATAGTATTTTCCTAAATGAACATAAATATATAACGTCTTTTTGTTTGTTTTGTATTTAGTAGAGTTTAAAATCTTGGCTCTTACTGTGGTACAAGCCCAAAATAAGAACAATTTTTAGACATTGCATTTCATTGTAACAAGGCTATACTTCAATGACCCTCACATCACCAAAGGATTTTACCTCCATCATAGCTAAGCTGAGAGTTGATAGTTCTGCTGCACCAAGAAATGAATTGTAGGCTCGATTTTTGGATACAGACTTCCTGCTATGGTCAAAGCTATTTGACTTGAGTGAGTGACTTTATTCTCAGCCCACAGAGAACAGGTTACATTCATTTAAGAAATGGTGTAGGTATTAAGATGGTCTATCCATAAAGTCATTCACCAACTGTTTCAATGAACAATGCTTCTGCTTGGAGGGTGGCACAGATATTAGATGTGAGTAAGAATCTGGTTCATTAGCTGTGATAATTTGGAAAAGCATTCATCTCAAAGAAAGAGTAACTTATAAAGTCCTCTTCTTCAAACTTGATACAAGAGTTACAAACCTCAGGCAAAGCATTCAGTCTCACTCTTTGTTGTTCTCTTACAAGCAACCTCTCTAGTTAATGATCTATGTTTCTTTTTGGGTATATAACTACTTTTGAAATAGATAAGCTGTTCTCAAAACCATAGTATAGTGTAAAGACATAAAATAAACAATACTACTAATAGAGAGGCTGAGATAGGAGAAGCAATATTTCAAGACCCTTATGTTGTACACAGCAAGACACTGACACTAACAAGCTGAAAGTGTATATAGACTGTACAATGTTGGACCTATTTCTCCAATTACCGAATTAGAGAGACCATTAGATGACAATCAACAAATTTCTAATTCCTCATATTATTGGATTTCAATCAATTAGGATATGTTGGTAATATTAATTTTCATATTAATATATTAAGAAAAATTAATTGCCACATTTCTGTTGTTTTTGTTGTAAAAGGTGGAATTAGGTTTGTGTGGATTTGTTGAAAGATTACCTTCTTGCTTCTTCTGGGGTGTAGTTTTGCTCCTTATGTTGATGTTTTCCATCTATTATCCTTTGTAGGGCTGGATTTGTGGAAAGATATTGTGTAAATTTTGTTTTGTCATGGAATATCTTGTTTTCTCCATCTATGGTAATTGAGAGTTTTGCTGGCATTTGTGTTCTTGTAGGGTCTGTATGACATCTGCTCAGGATCTTCTAGCTTTCATAGTCTCTGGTGAGAAGTCTGGTGTAATTCTGATAGGCTTGACTTTATATGTTACTTGACCTTTTTCCCCTACTGCTTTTAGTATTCTTTCTTTGTTTAGTGCATTTGATGTTTTGATTATTATGTGGCGGGAGGAATTTCTTTTCTGGTCCAGTCTTTTTGGAGTTCTGTAAGCTTCTTGTGTGTTCATGGGCATCTCTTTCTTTAGGTTAGGGAAGTTTTCTTCTATAATTTTCTTGAAGATATTTACTGGCCCATTACATTGGGAGGAGTCTTCTCTCTCTTCTATACCTATTATCCTTAAGTTTGGTCTTCTCATTGTGTCCTGGACTTCCTGGATGTTTTGGGTTAAGGTTGTTTTGCATTTTGCATTTTCTTTGACTGTTCTGTCAATGTTGTTTATGTTATCTTCTGCCCCTGAGATTCTCTCTTCTGTTTCTTGTATTCTGTTGGTGATGCTTGCATCTATGTTTCCTGACTTCTTTCCTAAGATTTCTAACTCCTGAGTTGTCTCTTTTTGTGATTTCTTTATTGTTTCTACTTCCATTTTTAGGTCAGGGTAGCTTTACTAAAGCAAGGAGCATTTCTTAAATACTCCTTACGAAGATGGCTAATGGATGAAGCTGGGTTCTGTTTGGAAAACACTTGGGTGTGGTGAATCTTGGTGCCATCTAGACTTTTAAACATAACCATGGAAATGAACTGAAGTGTCTCAATAACAGGGAGAATTACTCCTGAAGACAGAGCATTGCCAGCCTCTTGTACAGCTCTGCAGCGACATGAAACAGCACTGAAAATGAAAATTGGATTTAACTATAGCAACAAACACCATCACGTGGGGTAGACAGAACAAAGCTAACTGGGAGAGTAAGCTTTGCACAAGACAAAAGCTTGGTATCTTGGCAACCTTTCATGTTGGGTTACTTTTTTAAAAAAAGTAAGTATAATATTGTGCTGTTCCTAATACATACAGTGATATGTGAAGTGATACTAGTATTGTGAGGACAGCTACGGCATGTCATCTTGACATTATTAACATTTCTCAGATACTATGTTTGCTTTATTTTTTATTATTTATTTTTGGTTGTTTCTTTTGTGGGGGAAAATGATCCTTATAATTATATTTTACTTGACCATTCCAATCCATGTTGCTTTACTATCTTGTCCAATCTATAAAAATATTGGAGAAAAAGGCCTAATGTACACTAGTTCTGCTAAAGAAAGGTGGAAAGACTATGGCTGTAGTGTGCCATTGTCATCCATGAATGCCTTTGGATTCAATTCATTCATCTAGACATGACTACATTATTAGTCTAGATATAATTGTATGAAAAAAGGATATTCTAAACAAGAAAGCATGTAAGAAAACTTGCACACATTTTAAATATCTTTTCTGAACCAAACTCTGTGCAATGTTGGCTATGTATACAGTTAAATCTGAAAAAACAAACAAACAAACAAAAAAACCACTGTTCCTTGTGTGGCTTATAAGCACATAGTAAATAATAATAGATTATAATTCTGATGATTATAACTTTCAAAGATCCTTTACATCTGTCAGAAGTGGGGAAGAGCCTCGAACTCATTGGCACAGGTGTAATTTCTTGAACAGAATTCTAGTGTCACAGACATTAAGATCTAGAATTGTTAAATGGGATCTCATGAAATTGGAAAGCTTCTGTAAGGCAAAGGACATAGTCAATAAAACAAATTGGCAACCTACAGATTGGGAGAAAAAAAAACTTTACTAACCCCTCATTCAATAAAGGGCTAATATCCAAAATATATTAAAAACTCAAAAGCTAATTACCAAGAAACTAAACAACCCAATGAAAAAAATGGCTTGTGGAACTAAACAGAGAACTCATAACAGAGGAATCTCAAATGGCTGAAAGCACCTAAAGAAATGTTCAAAATCCTTAGTGATGAGAGAAATGCAAATCAAAACGACCCTGAGATTCCACCTTACACTACTCAGAATGGCTAAGATCAAAAACTTAAGTGACAGCACATGTTGGAAAGGGTTTGGAAAAAGAGAAGCACTCCTCCATTGCTGGTTGGATTGCAAACTGGTACAAACACTCTGGAAATCAATCTGGAGCTTCCTCAGAAAATTGGAAATAGATCTACCTGAAGATCCAGATATGCCACTCTTGAAAATAAAACTAAAAGATGCCCCACCATGCCACAGGGACATGTGTTCCACTATGTTCCTAGCAGCCTTGTTTATGATAACCAGAAGCTGGAAACAACCCAGATGTCCCACAACAGAAGAATGGATGCAGAAACTGGTTCATTTACACAATGGAATACTACTCAGCTACTAAGAACGAGGACATAATGAGTTATGCAAGCAATGGATGGAACTAGAAAATATTATCCTGAGTGAGGTAACTCAGACCCAAAAAGGACATTTGTGGTATGTACTCAGTAATAAGTGGATATTAGGAAAACAAACAAACAAAAAGTACAGAGTACCACAGAACTCAAAAAGGTAAAACAAGCTGAAGGGCCCAAGTGAGGATGCCTCAATCTCACTTGAGAGGGAGAAGAAAGCAATCACAGGAAGAGTGAGAGTGAGAGGGAGGGACATGGGTTCGGAAGGGGACAGGGAGGGGAAGAGGGGAAGATGATCAGGTATTGGGTTTGGGGAACAGGACTGAAGCCCTGAGGGCCAGCAAAAAAGAATGAAAACAGGCAACCTCAGGAGGTAGGATACAGGAGGACCCTCTAGAGTACACCAGAGTCCTTGGAGGTAAGAGACTCTCAGGACTCAAAAGGAGGGACCTTAGGGGGAACTTGAAGAGTCCACCTCCAGTAGAAAGACACGACATCAAGTGGAGGGATGGGGTTGCCATCTCACAGTCAAGAACTCTGACCCAGAATTGTTCCTGTTTGAAATAACTGCAGGGACAAAAATGGAGAAGAACCTAAGGAAGAGGAGGTCTAATGACAGGCCCAAAGTGGGATCCATCTCAGGGGGAGGCTCCATAGCCTGACACTATTAATGGTGCTATGGTACGCTCACAAAAAGGGTCCTATCATGACTGCCTCTGAAAGACCCAACAAGCAGCTGAAAGAGTCAGATGCAGATATTTGCACCCAACCAATGGACAGAAGCTGCTGACCCCTGTTGTTGAATTAGGGAAAAGCTGGAAGAAGCAGAGGAGGAGGATAACCCTGTAGGAGGACCAGCAGTCTCAATTAACCTGTCCTCTGCTCCCGAGATCTCTCAGATACAGAGCCACCAACCAGGCAGCATACACCAGTTGATATGAGGCTCCCAACACATACAGCAGAGGACTACCAGGCCTGGATTTGGTTAGGGAAGATTCACCTAACCCTTAAGAGACTTGAGCCCCTAGGGATTGGGGAGGTCTGGTGGGATGGGCATGGGGACATATTCTTGGAGTTGAGGGAAAGAGGTATGGGATATGGAACAGTCAGAGGGTGACCGGGAGGGGGGAAATAATCTGGACTGTAAAAAATGATTAAAGAATAAAGAAAAAATTTCTTTTTCTAAAGATTTAAATTTTAAGAAATGCTACCTTTGCTAAATTCTATCAAAACATTTGAGCAACTACATGTTAAACACTTCACACACACAGACACAGACACACACAGGCACACGCACACACACACACACATGCACATGCACAACAAACATGCACAAGTACACTCAAGCACACACAGACACACATAGACGCACACGCAGACACACACACAACACAGACACACACACACACAGACACACACACAACACAGACACACACACACAGACACACACACATAAACACACAGACACACACACACACACACATACACACACACACACACACACACACACACACACACACACGCACTCACAAAACCATTATCACTTATTTATGTACTAAAGAAGGGCAGTCTGATTAGGCATATGACTCGCCCAGACTTGAGCTAGCTGATCACCAGGAAGAGCTTAAGCTTCTGCTGCTGCTGATACCTCAGGAGGCTCAACATCTTTTGTAGCCTTCCATTTGTTTCCTTCATACATTTGAAATAATGTAAAACTACTATCCACAGAAAAACTTCCACTCTGACCATTCCATCCCATCAGGAGAAGCACGGTACAGAATTCCATTACTTTCTTGCCCATCCTTTGTTAGGTAGGTCTTCAACATGACCCATTCATGAGGGGCTGCAATATGCAAATATGGATCTCCACCAGGCTATGTTGAATCGTAGGTGTGGTGGTTCCGGATAACATTCAGATTCCTTTTGTTTATTTTCGTCTTCTGTTCTCTTATTGTCACTCTCCTAATGTCATTTTACATCTGCTTCCTCTCCAGAGCAAGTCAGTGGCCCACATTTTGATATTTTCCATCTTAATCTGATTGGTCTTTGTCTTCCTTACTTTTATTTTATTTTATTTTTTACTTATTCATTTTACATCCCACTCATTGCCCCTCTCCTGGTAGTCCCATCCCATAATCCTTCCTCCACCCCCTCCTTATCTCCTTTGAGAGTGTGGGGGTCCCTGGGTATCTCCCCACCCTGGCACTTCAATTGTCTGACAGGCTAGGCACTTCCTCTCCCAGTACAGAGATGAGCTCCCATTTCTTCAGCTTTCCTTAAATGCACTGTCGAGATTTTTCAGATATTCTCACTTTTGGCTTTTCTGCTATTGATAAAACATATAAAGTACATGGGTTTATTAGCCTAGGATAGTATATCTCTTTTAACAATCATCTTTATTTGTCTTCTCTCAGATGTTCTTTATGAGGTGCTGTAGAACATACATAAAAACAAAAGACTATGTGAGGGTACCTGATTCAATGTCTTTGTCACATTAATTTATTTCTTCCTAACCCATTGGCCACTGGCATGTGGATCACTTTGACATGCAAGTTCCACATTTATTCTAGTAGTTTGTATGGAAAACATTACTTTGGCTCTTAATTCAAAGGGAGAAAATTATTTATGGCTAGTCATCAAGGCTGTATTTTTGAATAAACTTATCAATAATTCCCACACCTCTTCTTTTGAGCCCATTTCAGATCTCTTCTGAAATTCACAATTAGCTATTTTGGGCTCTCGGGTGTATCATTTGCCCTGTGTGTCATGCCTTTGCTAAGCTTGCCAAAACCTTTGCAGCGAGGTAAGTGCCTATGGGAGTCTTGTGATCTGTATCTAGAGATGCCCATTGCCTCCAGGGACCAATGTCTTTCCTCCAATTCTTCACTGTATAATTAGTATGAATATGTTTCTTGTGAGGACTTTTCCACCTGTTTTGCACAATTCATTCATACAAAGTTTCCCCCCCTTTTTGGTTTCTTTTTGAGGGGATAAAAAACCCAGAAACAAAAACCCAGCTAGCATAATAAACCTAAAGTAATCCCAATTTTTTTTTAATTTCAATAAATCTGCTTAACTTATGAACCGCTTTCTACAGGGCAATTTGTAACCTCTTGATTAATCCCTTCCAATTAGTATGTTACTTGTGTTTATGTGAGACATTTTTTTCTAAAAGAAATGTCTGCTTTTTAATTCTGTTTTTTTTTCTGCTAGTTTCACGTCTATTTTAAAAAAAATCTCAAGTCCGTGTCCAACCTTCTCTTCCATGCTACTCCATTTTCTGTTGTTGCCGTTGTCTTGGATTTTTTTGGATCCTTTTCCTTGATAATGCTGCACTTCACTTGCACTTTGATTTTCTCTGTTCTCTTTTCAATCTTCTCCTCTTTGCTCTTCTACTCTATTCTCACCACAAAGTGTTTCTGCAGCCTTATGGAATCTTGTCTGCACTCCTGAAAGCCCTGCCTTTACCCAGGCCCTCTTAAATCATTGTTTATCTCACATTTAAGCTTCTTAGCCACCCTCCTCTCTGACACCTTGAAAGGATATCTGAGCAACTAAACCTAAACCTCCCGTAGGTCCATTCTGTTGAATATCCCTCTCCATTTAACATTATGTCTTCGTTCCTTTATTTAAAGCTATATGAGATTTCTCATAAATGTTTATTTTCAAACAATAAGCAAGATGATTCTCTAGAAGCTAACAGATTGGTCCAGAGATGGAGATTTTGGGTTTGTCTCCCTGGCAACCTGGAAGCTTTCTGCTTGGAAAATTAATATCATAACCAAACACACATGCACATTTGATCCAAGGTTTCCTTGGAAGGTGGGCCACACACAGAAAGCCCATAAGAAAAAGTTGTGGAGGGCCTGCTGCACTGGTATCTGAGTTGAATGAATGATGTTCTTTTGTTCCCAGGTTCACTGCTCTCATCTTCGTCTAGAGGGTCAGTGAAGTTGGCTTTATCTCTCTAGAGTAGATATTAAAACTATCTCATATTAAGGCAGGATATTTCCTTCTTTCAGGACAGTGTACTCCTAGCTGGACATCTAATAAGTTCCACATGACACTTCAGGTCTCAGCTTGGCACTCTTCCCCATCTGATGTCCTGAGATGTATGTGCCTCACACGTTTGTTTGTCCCACAACCCTTACACCTTTCCTACTACGTTTTTGCCACACTCCTTCATGCCTATTTGTCTCCTTGTATTAGAGTCAAATTTTGGGCAGCTTGAGACTATCCTAGAGAAATCCCTAGCATGGTGGCTAAATGTCCAGATCTGGGTCACAGCAGCTATGACATTTACTGGTGTATGGGACAGGAAAGTCTGTCATGACTCAATATCTAATCAGTAATTTAGCATTATTAGTAGTGTTAGCTTATGTTATTTTTAATTTTTGAGAATCAAATACTTAGAAAAATTCTTCATCTGATTTATAGTAAATACTCTGTAATATGTTATTAAGTTTACTATAGCCATTAAAATAATAATAATATGTATTATTAGTTTTAGGCACATTTTAAAGAAAATCTAACATGGTATCTTTGGATACTAATAGTCAACTCAAGTTTATGAAATAAGCAAACTAATAATGCATGAGTGATAATGAAAATAATGAACTCAGTCAAACATTCTAACAATTCAGGACAAGGTTTGTAAACTATTACGTGTAATAATGGGAACATTTCATATGCTAGACTGCTTTTTGCCTTCTGGCCAACAGAAATATTTAGGAAGGAGCAGCCCTTTGAGAAGAAAAAAATTAAAAATAGCTGGACACTGATAATTAATGTGCACTTAAGAAGTATCTTTTTTTATCTCCAGAAACTTCCTGTCTGGCCTCTTCTCACATTATACATCTGCCAAATGCCTCAGCTTTTGAGAACTTCCCAGCTTTCCCACAGCTTTATAAGAAAAAGAATCGTCTTTCATAGTCTACAAGCTGAATTCCTTCATAGACATAAATCCTATCCATTGTGCTGTTAGGTATCCCTTTGTACCAATTTGGTTGTTGAGTATTAGCATGGGTGTACAGATGAACAGCTTGCAGCTCTCAGTGCCTGTCCCTCCCAGGCATTCGCTTGTTGGATCATTTGTAGTTGCTGATGTTTTATGGAGAAGCAGCTGACAATCCTATCAATTGCTTGGATGTAGAAAAAAGCAAGATGTTTGAATATTCCTATTTATTTATTTTGTAATTTATATCCATGCATTTAGTCACACAGCAGATTTTTATCACATGACGACTCTATACCTAAATATTAATTTTACACATAGTGGACTTGACATTGGGTGAAAAATTACATTGCTGTTGTAAGATAGCTGAGGCAAAGGGCTTTTAAATAAGTGTATGGTGCAGTCTTTTTGTCATGTTAAAACCATTTGCAGAGTTTTGTGCATAATAACAATAATTGAAGTTGAAAAAATAGCACTCCTAGCTTCCAGACCTTTCCACACATTTTATATAATTCATTTAATTTTCATATTAAGGATGTGTAAGCACTGTTAGCATTTCAACATTCCATGTGTGAGAACCGTAACCGGCTCAAACAACACCGCAGTAAGTTACTATTAAACATACCCTTAGTGAGTAAAAAGGACACAAATAATTTTTAAAAATTAAAAAGAAACCAACTTTTATAAATCTAAGGAGCTAAATTTTCTGATTTTTAATATAGCACTTTGTAAATGTGTTAGGAAGGAAGGTGAATATTATGGTATGCAGTTGCCCAAATAATTTTTTTTTAACTCATCTTTCAAACATTTCATCCTGACTGCAGTTTCCCCTCCCTTCCCTTCTCCCCCATTTTTCTACTTTCCTTACCCCCAGATCCACTCTTCCTTTATTCCTGCCCCCCCAAAAGAACAGACCTCCAAGAGACATGATACAAATATGGCATAGTGAGTTACAGCGAGAGTAGGCGCAAGGCCTCATATCGAGGCTGAAGGAGGCAACCCAGTAGGAGGAAAAGGGTCCCAAGAGCAGGCAGAGTCAGACATCCTTCAACCCTTCATTCCCACTGTCATGATACCTGTGTCCACTGAAGTATATGTAAGTTAAAATAAAAAAATCTATTTGGATAAAAAGAAATAAATTACCAACATTTATTATTGCAGATTACATTTAACACTGTCAAAATATTTTTATCATTATTATTTAATTTAAATCTAACAATATTCCTATCTGTGAGGTCTTATTATCTATGGTTTATATGAGAAAATTAAGGTTCAGAATTGACAATGCATTGCTAAGAAATATATAGACATACACACATGCCACAGAGAGCTTTTTATTTGGAGAGGGGATGGATGAGTATTTTCACCTATTGAGGCCCATGCACAAGAGTTAAAAGAATAGGCATTCATACAAGCATAAAGTAGAAAAAGGAATGTTCAGCCAGGACATTGGACATACATAAACCACTGAGTTGATAGTAGGTGTTTCTTCATATTGTAAAACTGTCCTCATTATGTAAATAAAAGAACTCACAATGTGTTAAAATTACCTTTAAAACACATTAAGAGACTTGCATCTGTATTTTTGGTTGATAGTTCCAGAACCTTATATGTATCTAGGCAATCAGAGAGGATGTGGACAGGATTTCTGAGGGACTGGAATCCTTGAGCCACTTCTAACAGGGTACTGTAGCATTGGTTATGACAAGTTGAAACTTAAATTTATGGACAAAAATTTCATGAGAACCTTTTTCTATTGTTGTATATTATTGAATTTAAACTGATTGAAATTTCTAGTAGGACTTCTAACTATTGCCCTCAACACTTTTATCATTCTTGCTATTCTAATCACACTGTTATTGGCCATTCACAGCTCCCTGAGAAATCCTTTCTTCGCTTACACACTACCAGCAACATCTGGTAGCATATAAGGAACATCAGCCTACTGATGTAAGGAAATCTAGCTTTTAAACTAGATTTCAGTGCATTATATAGCATTGATTTCTTTTTTGCTGAAGTAACAAATTACTGTCGAACTAGTGGCTTACAAAGAAACACATTAATTCTCTTCCAGCTCTGATGTTTGAGCTCTGACATTGGCTGCAGCCATCTAAAATCAAGGTGTCAACAAAACTGAACTCCTTCTGGAAGTCCCCAGAACACAACAGCTTCTTTCCTTCCTGATACCAGGAGCTTCTGGCCATTGTGTTCTCCACTGACTGTTTTTTAACTACTGGGTCTTTCTCTTATTTGTTGATGTTGAGAAAAAAAGTCTCACTCTGTAACACATGCTGGTCTGGAACATACTGCGTAGCCCAGGATGGCCTTAAATGTATGGTAAATCTTGCCTCTGACTCCCAAATGTTTCCATTCCTGACATGACACACTATACCTAGCTGACACCTTTCTCCTGACCTTATCCCTGCATCCATCTTAGAACTACTAGTGCTATTTCACTGAATCTATGAGATGACTCCATCTTATCTGTATTCACATATGTAAACACCCTTTGATAGTCATGTAAATACCAGATTGTCAAGTTCTGCGGATTAAGATACTGACAACGTTGAGTGCCAGCAGCCTGCATGCTCTAAATCATAAAAAGGAAACAATGAAGAATAGAAATATTTGGAAGTATGTGTCTGTTGCAGGATACAGAATAATATTGTATACATGAGAGCAACTAAAATAAAATAATCAAGAACAGAGTTGATTAAAATTCATATACATTTTAAAAGCATACTATATTGAATAAAATAAGAAAGTGAAATATGTAGTAATAAATGTATATTATGGGGTACAGAGTAGTAGATCACATTCTTGGTTACACATAATTTTTTATTAATCAGTAAAAAACAATAAAACAATGAACAAAGACAAGAAAAAACTGTTAATTTTCTAAAAGGAAATATTCAAGGGTTAATAAACACCATAAAAATGTGTTGGCCATCAGTAGCTATAAATGAAAAGTAGAACAAGAAAATGCCACCTTATTTATTAAATATAAAAACTCAAAATGACTTATGATAATGAAATGTTTACAGAACACATGTGACCAGTAATAATCTTAAATAACACAAACTATATGCTGAGTAACTTGGGAAAATTATAGCAATGAACCTTAAAATAATACATTATCATAAAAACTACACTTCTAGAATTTGTCACACACAAACGAAAATACCATTATTTCCACTAGAATGTATATTAGACAAAATTGGATAGTAACACATCTAAAATCTAGCCAAATGACAGCTGGTATGTGTTCTACTGGGCTTTTACGTAATGGAAAAATGTATTTCTCTAAAAAATTATTTTGCAGATGTTATTTTTGTGGTGCTAGGGATTGATCTTCTAGCCTTATGCATGCTAGGCGGGTATCTACCACTGAGCTATATTCCCAGCCACTGGTGGTGTTTTAGGATATGGATTATATTAGTGTTTAATCTGCAATCAAGAATTCTAAAGATTCATGTTTGGAAACATTAGAGAAATATGAATCATTCCTTTTTTATGCAAAATATACTGTGGAAGCAACAGGGCCCCGTGACAAGTTCTTATTCACAACACTGTCTGCCTGAAGTAGCATCTTTGTATCTTCAACCTGAAATCTGAGGTTTACAACCCATACTCCGTGTGCCCCCAAACAGCCATTAATCCCACAGAGATCTATGGCAAAATTGTGCCATAGAATAAATGTTAGTAAGCATTAGAAGTTCCAAAGCTTGTATGTATTGTACATTTCAGATTTTTCATGTACATCCCACACATGTATATACTTTACAGCTGTACCTTCATTTTATGGATTTTTTTTTTTTGGTTTTGATTTTTCGAGACAGGGTTTCTCTGTGTAGCCCTGGCTGTCCTGGAACTCACTCTGTAGACCAGGCTGGCCTCCTCGAACTCAGAAATCCACCTGCTTCTGCCTCCCAAGTGCTGGGATTAGAGGCATGTACCACCATTGTCCAGCTGCATTTTATGTTTTTAAACTAAAGACCAACTTGATATGACCTTGGGCAATTATGATCTGCATCATCTACTAGCTAGGAAAGGTCTTTAAAATAACTAAGTGGTTTTAGTCTGTCAAAAATAATAATATTTTATTACATGTGAAAATTCTATTAAAAGCAAATATCAGTAGAATTTGTATAAAGCTTTATTGACTAAATGGTGATAATTCTTCCCTTACATATATTTGTGATTGATTATGTGTAGAACAATATAGCTGAGGTATCTGTATAGCGATCACCCATAAAGACTAAAGTATTAATGCTTCAGTCTTTAACAGCATTTGTCAAACTTTGATTTAAGTATCAAGAAGAAATACACAGGCATGAGTTTCATGTATTTTTACATGTAAATTTGGGATTAGTAAAGTTTTAGTTTTTAGTGTATGCTATTTTCACAGTAAATAAATATTACAGCTATCTTTGGGGAAATAAGACAACTCCTTGGAGTATTTCTAAGAATATTGTTTCATTAGTTACAAACAGTTATCTACTGTTTGAATAGGTTAACCCAGAGCAAGAGGCAATGCAGTTATTACTGTTTAGTCCTGGTGTCTTTCCCCCTATCTTGCCCACTCACACCCCCTATGTCTCTAACTGTAGCCATGTTCCCTGTACCTCAGTATACTGAACTCAGTCAGTCATCAAAGTCTCTTCACTTGTTTTTCCCGAGAGAGCCCTTTCTTCAAATTTTTACACAGCTGTCAACATTGTCATTCGGATGTTAGCATGAATGGCATCTTAGGAGAGAGCTTTTGTGACTCTACTGTGTAATGTCACATGCTCCCATGGTCAGCTTCCACCACAGGGGTCTGGTTTATTCTCTCTATATATCCATCATGATCTGCATTTTTCTGTTTCTTTGTCTTTTTCTATTCTTATTGTGTGTTACTTTGTTAAAATTTAAAATATATGAAAGTAGATTTCTTATATATCTGTCTTAGAATTTTACCGCTGTAAACAAACACTGTAACCAAGGCAACTCTTATAAGGACAACATTTATTAGGGCTAGCTTACAGGTTCAGAGGTTTATTCCATTATCATCAATGGTGGGAGCATGGCAGCATCCAGGCAGGCATGGTGTAGGAGGAGCTGAGAGTTTTACATCTTCATCTCAAGGCTGATAGGAGAAGACTGGTTCTCAAGTGGTTAGGTGTTGCCTGTGCCCTGGACTACTCACAGGCCAACCCTACCTGCCCTTGGGGTTGGAGGTGAGGTGGTGCAGAGTCAAGACACAGACTCTGGGATCAGATGAGAAAAGCCTCAGCAAATTCTCTGAACACTGCTCCAAGCTCCTTTAACATCCTCAACCTGCTCCCCCATTGGTCCCAAGAAAGCATCTCTTCTAAGCATCAGTTCCTGATTGGCTGGCATTTCATGCATTAGCAATCCTTTCTCTCAAGCAGTCCTCAATTAGGTCCTCCTGCAGGAGATGTTTTTGAGGCTGTGTGATGCCCAGCATTTACATAGAGATGCTCCCGCTGTTTCTGATACAGTTGGAAGGAAGGTCCCATTGCCCACCCCTGCAATGATACACTTCCTCCAACAAGGTCACTTATTCCAACAGACCACACCTTCTAATAATGTTACTCCCTGGGCCAAGCGAATTCAAACCACCACAATATCCTTTTTACCTACTATTTCCTGTAAGGTTGTGTACCTAGTGATTAACTAAGCAAAGAAACAAAGAACAACAAAACATTAACATAAGAGCCAATTCCAGTCACTAGTAGATATTTATTTATTAATTCTTAAGAAACTCAAAATTGCATCACAATTATTATCCTACTAATTCAGCAAATTGTCTAAATTAAGTTAATTCATTTATTAAGACTTGAATTGAACTGAGCCACTGACAAAACTGTTAATGATTTTTAGAAAAGATGTAATGAATCCCTTTGCTTATTGATTGAAAATATGTGACTCTAAAAAAGAACTGAGAATCAGAATTTTTTTAGGAGTTACATAAATATGGGTCAACTAATTTTTTTATAGTCTTTTTTTTTTTTTTTTTTT
>JADRCD010184670.1:0-14898 GCA_019843815.1 Montemys delectorum
CCCTAGTTCCTAACACCCACCCAGCCTACCCTGTCCTCCCTCCGCACCCTAGTCCTACCCTGCTGAGCCTCAGCGGGTGTCAGGAGCAGTGTAGCCAGCAGCAGCAGCCTACCCAGGGTGTCCATGGCCGGTGCGCTGGATCTAGGTCTACGTCCAGCTGCGGGTGTGAGCTGCACAGAGCTCGGGTGGGGTTAAGACAGGATGGTTGGGCGGGGTGGGGTGGGGAACCTGCCATCTGTGGCCCAGCCTCCGATGCCTGCTTGGCATCAGACCCCTGCTTCCTCCGAGGGCAGAGTCTGAGCTAGTTTAATATTAACCTGGACTGTCCCTTCCCCCGCACCTTGCACCCCTTCCTGGAGACCAGCAGCCCCAGGGACAGGTCCTTAGCGTCCTCTGTAAGAAGTCACGCTGCACAGATGAGACGTCCAATGCCTTCACGTGCACATAACCAAGTGTGGCAGTCAGGCTGGGTGGCTGGGCAACTTTGTGTCTGGTAAGCCAGCCCAGCGGGGTTGACAGCTCTGTGAGCACCAGACTGCAAAGAGAGGGGAGGGAGGAGCACCATGTTCCTAGAAGGGGGACCCTCAATGCAATGGCAGAGCCACCTGCCTACAGAGCACCCAGGCACCTCAACATACACAGACAGGGCACAAGCGTCTGCCCTCAACCTTGGGCCTCAAGCTGATTAGATATCAAGCCCCACCTGGGCAAAGGAGGACCCCACCCAGAGGTGTCATGGGTGCAGCCACAGCCTGGGCACGTGAAAGAGACAGCAAGAAACAGGGCATTGATGTCCTCATATGCCCTTCATTCCCACACACCAGAAAGCCTGAGGCAGGAGAATGGCTAGGTCTAGGCCTAGCCTGGGTGCCAGAGCAAGACACTATCTCAGAAATAAAAATGTATGCTGGGGCCGGGCGGTGGTGGCGCACGCCTTTAATCCCAGCACTTGCGAGGCAGAGGCAGGCAGATTTCTGAGTTTGAGGCCAGCCTGGTCTACAGAGTGAATTCCAGGACAGCTAGGGCTACACAGAGAAACCCTGTGCATGCTGGGGCTGCAGCTCAGAGGCAGAGCAGTCTCCCAGCATGCAATGCATGAGCCCTGGGTTCCATCCCCAGCACCCCAGGAACACAGTGGGATGACACACGCCTGTCATCCCAGCATTCAGAGGTGGAGACAGGAGAAGAGTTCAAGGTCATCCTCATCTACATACCAAGTTCATGGCCAGCCTCACACAGTTTGGGAAAAGGTTTTGGCTTTTTTTTTTCTTTTTTTTTTCCCTGGTTTTGGTTTTTGAGACAGGGTCTCTCTGTGTAGCCCTGGCTGTCCTGGAACTTACTTTGTAGACCAGGCTATCCTTGAACTCAGAAAGATACTCCTGCCTCTGCCTCCTGAGTGTTTGCATTAAAGATGCCACCAGGAACCCAACCAGGCATGCCTATATTAAGCTCCTATTGTATATTCATGGAGTCCTGTGCTGAGAGATGTCAGGAGCCCTGACTGACAAGTTTGCCGGCTGAGGTGACGGAAATGCCATGGAGAAGACCTACCCCACGTGGCTCCTTCTGCTCCCTAGCCCAAGCTGGCCTGGAATGTGCCATCCTCCTGCCTCAGCTTCCTAAATGCTGAGGATGACAGGCCATGAATGCTGTGTGTGTTCCCTAAGTTCCCTAACCTGAGAGGCCTTCACACAAGCATTTGTCAGTGGCCTGCCTCGGTTTCCAGTCTGTGCTCCTGGGCTCATCGACAGCACCCAGGAGGGTTTTATGGGAGCATGTGGGACACGGCTGAGACAAGGAGGTCGAAGGCACTTTGATAGTCAGATAAGCTTTTAATTTGTAAGTGAATCTGGCCTCACTTTTTTCTCCTCTCAGCAAACACTCCTGATGCACAAGGAGTCTGTGTGAGGAATTATCCATAAAGAAAAAATGTTGCAGGTGATGTCTCTTAGTTCCAGAACAGCCAGGGCTGTTACGCAGAGAAACTCTGTCTTGAAAAACCAAAAAAAGAAAGAAAGAAAGAAAGAAAGAAAGAAAGAACGAACGAACAAAAGATGTCAGGGCCCCAGGCTGGCCCTTGTAGGAGACCCTGGGCTCTGTCCTTAGTGTTACAGAAGCCAGGTAGGGTGGCCAGACCTGTCATCCCAACGTTCAGGAGATGGTGACGGGAGGATCAGGAGTTCAAGGTCATCCTCTGCTTTATATGAAGTTCAAGGCTTGCCTGGGCTATATGAGAAGCTATCCTCAGTCTTAATAAAGTGGAAGTGGAGTCTGCAATCAGAGCGCTCCAGCCTAGGCAGGGAGCTTTGAGTTTCAGCCCGGCCAAACCCTGTGTTGTACAACAGACATATCACATACACACGTGGCCCAACTGAGGTAGAGGGACCTGCCAGGCCCACCCACGTCGCACTTGCTGCTTCTCCAGGTCAGTCCAGCCTCCAAAAATTGGTCTGCACCGGCGGGTCCCTGAAGGCAATGGAGGTGCGTCGAGGAGCACGGGCGGGGTCCTCCTCCCCACGCCAGGCCAGAGCCAGTTGAAGATCCAGCTCTTCCAGATCCTCTGCGGCCAAGCTGGCCCGCAGCTCCCGGGGACCTTCCTCCTCCTGGTCAGGCTTAGGGCCAAAGGCCCAGTCTGCAGGGACAAGTGGCTAGTGAGGTCGTGACTGGCCACCTGGAACCCTAACTAAGCCCACGGCTCCGCCTGACCTTGGCCACGCCCATCCCATGGTCCAACCTGGCCACGCCCACCCTTGGCCCGACCCTGGCCTAGACGGTAGGAACTCCCTTCCATGCCATCTGTGACCCCAGCCCAGGATGGATTAGGCGGGAATGCAGCTCACCAGCCAGATCATGAGCTAGATCTTTGATGAGGTGGCCAACGATGGCGTAGGCCACGCCCACCACCAGGATAGCGGCCATCAGCAGATACAGGGCATAGCGAGGCAGGCGGATTGCGTCCAGCGCGGGCGGCCGGTATTCCTCATACATTGGAGGGGCTGGGCTCCAGTCCTCGGTTTCTCTTTCATCCACTGACCCTGCCATGTCTGGGACACCTTCAACAGGAGCCTGAGGGAGGTGATCCACACACGGGAGTATTAGGGGATGAGCTAAAAGGATTAGGACGGCTCCTCCAGGCCATCTGTCCGGATTAGTGGTGAATCCCTGCTCCCCTCACCAGAAGTGGTGGCTTACATCCACATTGACCCCAGGGCCTTTGGAGGCCGAGTTCTCTGCTTAGGCACGGGCACAGGCTAGGCAGAGGGCTCACGCAAAGCTCTGGGGCTGCCGGGAGCCTGATACTCTCGGTGAGCATGCAGGAGGCTCATGCCATTGCAGCCGACCAAACAATGGAGGGTCAGAATGGGGTCTCTGCAGGGTGGACAGGGCTGGGTGGAATCTGCTCACAGGCGTCCTCTGGTGGCTACTGTGGGGGAGGACAGCGTGTAGCCAATGGGCTACAATGGCCTCTTGCTGGGTGGGCCCCAGGATGGAGCCCTGGGAGGTTCTAGAAGTGGGCAACCTGAGCACTCTGTGAGAGACCAAGTTCAAATCCTAGTTCTGAGGGTTGTTCTGTGCTGTGGCTATCCCAGCTCTGGTAGGGCAGATTTCCTACCAGAAAGAAATTTCCTACCTAGCAAGGGGTTGGTCATCACGGGACAGCTAAGCCCACATACACTGCCTCTGGCTTCAACTGTTGAGTCATCAGCATTCAGGGACAGTAGGGCACTGAAGCCGGGACAGACACCAGATGGTGGTCTTTGCAGTCTGTAACATGAGTTTCATGCCCAAAGAGTATCAGACAGAGGAGGAACAAAGACAGAGGCCTGGAGGTGGAGAGAGAACTAGGCAGAGGGCCAGGCCAAGAAAGAGCAAAGCCAGGGGTCAAGGAGAGGTCATATGAGGGTGGCACTTCCAGGAGAAGGAAGATTGGCCAGGTCAGATGGTATCTGGGAAGGCAGGGAAGGGATCTGTAACTTGGTCCTCAAGAGGGCTCCCACGGGCAGTTCCTGGGACACAGTGGCCATGAATGGTAGCGTAAGTCTAAGCCATGATGGGGGAAAATGGGAGGTAAGGAAGTTTTGAGTCTGGAGTGAAGGAAGAGAGTGGGCAACTTCTCTGTGCTATGAGTACAAAAGTGACTAGTCAGGAAGAGTGGCATCCAGGAAACTGAGGCAAGATTGCCATGAATTTGGCTAGTCTGGGCTACACATTGTGCACCCTCTGATTTAAAAATAAATTAAGGCCGGGGTGGTGGTGGCACATGCCTTTAATCCCAGCACTTGGGAGGCAGAGGTAGGAGGATTTCTGAGTTTGAGGCCAGCCTGGTCTACAGAGTGAGTTCCAGGATAGCCAGGGCTACACAGAGAAACCCTGTCTCAAAAAACAAAAAACAAAAAACAAAAAAGGTAAACAAGAACTAGTATATCAAAAGTACCCAGGTGCTACCAATGGCAACCTCTGGCCTCTCAGCACATCAACCATAGTGGCAAGGACACAAATCAGACTCACTTTGGAACAATGTGGAGCCCAGACTGGTACAGGCACACAGGTCACGCCTCCTCCTTGGGGAAGAGCACAGAAGGCAGGGGTTACCTGGCATGTACCTGGGGCCACCTGACATGTGACACCACGTGCATGGGTATGACACCCGAGTTCCAGGCCTTGGAAGCTGGAAGGGATGGCTGTGGGCTGCTGGGTTCTGTGTCAAAAACATTTATGGAGGTGGGTGAGGTCCAGGGAAGTGAGTGCCCCAGATAGCATGGAATTATGGGAGCCTGGATGAGAATCCACAGTATGGACTCTTGGCTGTTACCACTGAACCCCTTCCTCTGTGAGCCCCCTCCCAAAAGGCCATTTCAGTGTCCCCACACAGCAGGAGCCAGCACTTGTGCAAAATAACTTATTTTATTCACGCAGCATTCCCTGCTTGACCCAGATGTGAGGTGCACCCCATACACCCCTGCCCCCATAACTTTCCCAACAGCTTCCTGAGCTGGATCATTCCCAATGCCTGCAAGCTTTCCCCCTGCCATCTCTGCTGGTGTGGAGGGCATGGATACACAGAATCACAGAGCAGACAGCACCAGGGTGGCACTGCCCACCAACACCCAGCAAGGCAGGTACACAGAGTGGGAAACAAGGCCCCTCAGCTGCTTGGCTCCCTAAACCTGGATGGGACGCATAGCCAGCAGAGCACTACACAGCACATGAGGCCAGGGCAGGGGCAGGGGCAGGAGAGGCAGCCCCAGGGCACAGGACAGGTGGTAAGAGTCCCAGCAGATGCGCCAGGTGCCAAGTTAAGGTAGTGGCCGCAGGCGCTCCAACCCATCTGCATACTGGAAGTCCTGGCCATTCTCATACTCGTACATGTCCAGCGCCACCTCGCAGCTCTCCCGCACCACTTGCTCAGGGTCCATGCTGTGATCTCGCAATGCAGCCAGGCAGGCAGGCCTGGCGATGGCGCCCAGGGCCTCTGCACACTCGTGTCGCACCATGGGGCTCTCAGTGGTCCGTGCCAACGTGGCTGCCAGCTCAGGCACAGCTGCCTCATGCTGTAGCTGACCCAGCACATAGCCCACCTCGTGGCGGAAGAGTGCGCTGCCACATCGCAAGCCTGTGAGGCAAGGGCGGAGGAAACAGGGTAAGGACAGCTGGGCAGGAAAGGATGGGCATGTGGGATCCCAAGGCAGGGACACACCAAGACCACTATGGTCAGACACCTCGGGCAAGTGTCCAGGGTATGTGTGGGGCACCAGGATGGGGAGAAGGCGGCCCTGGGACTCACAGCTGCCCCTCAGGCTGCACAAGAGATGACCCAGGTCCAAGGCTAGGGTCCAACCTCACCTTCAGCCAGGGCCAAGGCAGCCTCCTTGCCACCCACATTGCGCAGGGCAAACATGGCACGGTACCGCTCAAAGAGTGGCTGGGCCTCATCCAGCAGGGCCTCCCGCAGACGCCCCACATCCTGCTCTGCTGCAGGGGGTGCTGGGTCCACTGAGAGGTAGGGTCCTGCACATGTGGCCTCTCCCGGATGCTGCTGCAGCCACTTGAGACGCCCGATGGCGAGCTGGCACGTCTCAGCAACCTGCGTGTGGCAGAGAAAGGCAGCTACAGGTCCTGGCGCTGGGGACATGGGGCGCATGTCTTGCCCAATCACCATTCTCCTGGACTTATGGCTGAGCCAGGAGGAGTGGCTTAAGGTTGGACAGAGTGGCATGAGTAGACACTAGGGATGGGTGGAGACCTGGGGGAACACAGAGCCATCTGTGTAAAGGCCCTGGGGCTGGACATCACAGGAAAAGCAAGAGACGTGACAAACAGGAAGGAAGGCAGGGGACAGACTCATGCTTGGGAGTCCATATGTTAGGACAAAGCCAGAGATTGGAGGTGAGCCACAGGTGCAATAATAGATGGACCTGCACAGGGCAACCTCACGCACTGGAGTATTACTCAGCCATGAACAGGGGCAAGGCTCGGACAGCACAGCATGGACCAACCTTTGGAACATGGTGCTCAGTGAGACACGACATAAAAGACCATACAATGCAGACTCCATGACAGGAATGCACAGAACAGGAGGATCCAGGGGTAGAAAGTAAATTTGTGGGTGCACTATGGGCCAGGGGAAGGACCATATAAGTCATAGGCACCGACTGTGAACAGACGAGGGTACAATTCTCAAGGCTGGACACCCAGAGCTGTGAGGAGACCCTACGGGTGGTCCTGCCCGCCTGCCCCTGCCCTCACCCCCTCCATCCCTAGAGGACCCTTTTCCAGGAGGTTGCCCTGGTAACCAGACATGGCTTATAGAGCTTGTCCTGGCAGAGATGGGCCAGTCAAGAGTTTCCTCACCTCAACCACTGGGTCGGTGGAATACTGCTTCAAGATGCCTAGAACTTCTGGGTTCCCGATCGCCCCCAGGGCTTCCCCTGAGGAGACAAATCAGCAGAAAGGGGCTTGCTTGATGCCCAACACCTGACTGGTCTCCCAGGCCATAGCTGGGCCTACAACCTCTGAGCTGGTCAGTCAGAATCCTTACTCAAGAAGTTGGCCTGCTGGGTCTAAAGCCACCCACCCCAGCCAGTGCCCCTGGGTGGAATGAGAAGACCAGGTTGGCATGGGACCCAGCTCAGAAGCAGCTCTGTGGGTACCCACTCGACCCACCACTACCCCCTCCCACCCATCTTGCGGCTCCCATCTTCTTCAGGTCTTCCTTGCAACTGCACCCAGCTATGCCCCAGGGACAAAGCTTAACACACCACTGGGCTGCCCTTACTCACCTGCCTCGTGGCGAACCATGGGCTCCTGGCTCGTGTCCTGCAGCACATCCACCAGCACGGGGATGGCCCGTGGGTCCCTCATCTGGCCCAGGCAGTAGGCTAGCTCGTGTTTCAGAAGAGCAGAGGTGTCCTCAAAGCCCCGGCTGATCCAGGCGATAGCATTGGAGCCACCCAGTCCCCGCAGTGTAAACAGGGCACGGAAGCGAGCCTGCAGGGGCTGCTTGGGGTCCACTAATGTCTTCCCGATGGCCTCAATCTCCTGCTCTGTTACCATGGCAACAGCCTCCCCAGCACGTGATGTGCAGGGCCCAGTTTTCTTGGCAGTAGAAACCTGCTGTAGAAGAAGGAGAAGGGGAAGCTCCATGCTATGGCACACACCTGTACACCTGCCGTTCCAGTCCCAGGATGCTGAGGAAGGAGGATCCCTGAGTTCCAGGCCACAAAACTTTTTCCACATCCACCACCCTCCACCAAGGTGGGGTGGTGGTGAAAGCCAGAGCACTCTTCCCGGACATCATGGTCACTGGCATTGGCTTCACAGTCCAGAGGAGCCCATGGTCTCTGCTGTGCAGTTCAAGTAAGTTACTTTCTGTGTGTGGGCCTCAAGTTCAATGGGTTCTTCCATGGGTATCTGTCACAAGCTTCATACAATGCACAGAGAGGCACAAACCGAAGCCAGGTCCATGTCATGCAGACCTAGCCCTGAATCATGCTCCCAGTTGGGAATTTGTTTCTCGAGGATTCCCTACCCCACCCCACCCCCTGACCTTGCCTCCTGGGACTCAACCCTGAAACTGAAGTGCAGTGGTGGCACACGCCTTTAATCCCAGCACTTGGGAGGCAGAGGCAGGCGGATTTCTGAGTTCGAGGCCAGCCTGGTCTACAGAGTGAGTTCCAGGACAGCCAGGGCTACACAGAAAAACCCTGTCTCAAAAAAAAGAAAAACAAAAACAAAAAAATAAACAAAAACAAAAACAAAAACAAAAGATTTATTTATTTTATGTTTGTGAGTACACTGTTGCTCTCTTCAGACACACCAGAAGAGGACATGATTGTGAGCCACCATGTGGTTGCTAGGAATTGAACCCAGGACCTCTGGAAGAGCAGTCAGCGCTCTTAACCTCTGAGCCATCTCTCCAGCCAGAGAACAGACTCTTAGATGACAGATCTAGAAACTCTTGTCACTTGCAAAATGGATCTCATCCCTGCTTAGAGTAACCTCCCACAAACTCTTACTATTGGAGGTTCCCATGTAGCCCTCAAAGCCCTGTGGGATACACTTCATCTCTCCCCTCCTCCCTCTGGACTTCTCCCTGCTCCTGCCTTTGCACAGCTTTTACCCTCTGATGGCCCCATAGATGCAGGACAACACACCCACAACAGGTGTTTGATTTCATGGATGAATTAACATGGAAACAGACATCATCAGGTATAACAGGGCTGGCCCCTGTCAGCCATCTAGACACCAGCAAAGACTACGGCAGATGAATACATAACAAACTGGACTAACAGGCTATAGCAAGCTGGAAGGCATTCTGGGTTCTGATGTCAACCACCTGGGTTTAATGAGGCAGGTATGGCTGCCTCACCACGGATGCCCACCATAAGGCAGTCACACCTTGAAAACGGAATTAATCAACACACATGAAGCAGGTCCACCGGAGCTGGCAGCCATTGTGTGGCAGTAAGACCCACCTTTCGATTTACGCAGAGCAACAACAGGGGAGACCAAGGATTCCGTGGGTCCAGGAATGCTGCCCATTAGAGGTATGGGGCCTCCCGCTAATTCAAAAAGGCTCCAGACTGGGCAGGCCCGGAAAGAAGAGGCTGAAGCAGGAGGATAACCGGTCCCAGGAGATCCTGTCTCCAAATACTTAAGCTGAGTGGTCAAGCGCGGGCTGGGCCTGCAGGAAGCCCCGGCTCACCCCAGCATCCAGTGAGCCCCGCATGGACGGCAAATCTGCCAGTTAAGCTCGGGGTAGGAGGAGGCTTAGAGTTCAGGGCCATTCGTAGCCGCACAGTGTGTTGGAGGCTAGCCTGGGCTACATGATATCCTGCGCCAAATCAAATACCCAAGTAAAAGGGGGCAAAGTCGTCCAATTCCCCATAGGAAGCCCTGGCGGCGCCCCGGGGTCCCCTCAAGGGAAATCGCTGCGCGCCGCGGGCAGCGAGTACCTCAAAGCCGAAGCCCCCCGAATGGGGGGCACTTCCGGTATTGCTTACCGTGCTTTCGGCTACAGGGACTCGTCAATAAGCTCCGCACACCCTGGACAGGTCGAAGAAGGTCGCTGCGCCAGCGCCGAGAACAAGCCAGCTGCCGCACCTCGCGCAGCGTCCTCTGGACGCCGCCATCTTGGTGCCCACGTGACCAGGCCGGGCGGAACCACCGCCGCGAGTAGGGGTGTCCACACACGGAGCGATACGGCAGCGACGCCCCAGGACTGTACTAAGAGCCAGAGAAGCGACTTCCGGTCTCCCTCCGGAAGAAGTCTTTCCGACTGCCCTCCCCACAGAGGAAACAAAATGGTTTGATCGTATTCAAAGGTCAACTGGACGGAGCATGCGCAGTGTCTGGGTATGGTGGGCGTGGCTATGACGCAGGGACGCCGCCAACGGTCTCTGGGACCAAAACAAATGGAGAAAAAGAAATGGGAGATGAAATCGGGGTTCCGAGCAATCTCAGCAGTGAGGGCACTTGCAGCCAGTTTGAGGACATGAGTTCGATCCTGGGGATCCTCAGGATATATGGCAGTGACATGACCATAAAATCGAAGTTTAAAATTTTAATTATGTGTGTGTGGAAATGGCATGAAGTTCATTCTCTTGTTGTTGTTGTTGTTGTTTTTGGCTTTTTTTGTTTTTTTGTTTTTTTGTTTTCGAGACAGGGTTTCTCTGTGTAGCCCTGGCTGTCCTGGAACTCGCTCTGTAGACCAGGTTGGGCTCGAACTCAGAAATCCACCTGCCTCTGCCTCCCAAGTGCTGAGATTAAAGGCATGTGCCACCACTGCCCAGCAGTTCATTAATTTTTTAATGATTTATGTACATTGGTGTTTTGCCTGGATGTGTGTCTGTGTGAGGGCCTCAGATCCGCGGGAACTGACGAGTTATGAGTTATGAGTCACCATGAGGGTTCTCGGAACTGAACTTGGGTCCTTCAGAAGAGCAGCCAGGACACTTAACCATTGAGCATGACTCCAGCCCCATGAAGTCTGATAATACATAATTATATAAATTTTATTTATGATAATAGCAACGTTTTAAAAATAAAAATGGCCTGGCAGTGATGGTGCACGCCTTTAATCCCAGCACTTGGGTGGCAGAGGCAGGCGGATTTCTGAGTTCAAGGCCAGCCTGGTCTACAGAGTGAATTCCAGGACAGCCAGAGCTGCACAGAGAAACCCTGTCTCGAAAAAAAAAAATGAAATTAAGACAAAAATACACTATCAGAATGCTACCAGGAAGCCTGTTATTATATGGGCTTGTATGATACATGTATATAAATGTGGAAAATGTAAGTATGAGTACATATGCTAAAAATACACAATGTATATGCCAAAAAATTCAAAATTAAATGAACATTTGATTGGGAATGAATTTTTAAAGCATTTTATAACTAGGCACACTGTCTCACATCTTTAAATCTCAGCACTCAGAAGGCAGAGGCAGGTGGAGCTCTGTGAGTTTGAGGCCAGATCTACACAGCAAGTTCCAGCCAGGACTATACAGTGAAACCTGCCTTAAAATATAAGTGAAAATCACATCCACTCTGTGATGCAGCTCTTTACTAGGCAGTCTTCCATGGGCAAGCAGTATGGGTAGAAAAACACAATGGAGCTGAAACTGCTGGGTCCAGATGCACCATTTAATTTCTTGCTTTGATTTCCTCTCATGATGTTTGTTTTTGTGACCAACATCTTACTCTGCAGCCCAGGGATGGCCTCCAACACAGGACACTGCCTCCTGAGTGCTGGGACTACCAACCACAACTGTCCACGTCCATCCTGTAGGCTCTGAAAGTTGCCTTCCACAGGTAAGGTGGTGTGTGTGGAGGCCAGGTTGAGTGAGAGACCAGGTTTCAAAATGTAAGATGGAGAGAGTCTGAGGAAGATCCATGTGCACAGAAAAAAAACAAAAAAACAAAAAACAAAAAAACACATGGTCAAAGATAACGGACTGCACTGTCACCCTGGCCAGCTTGCCATAGGGCACCCTCTGATGTATGTTTACACGAAGCTTCAGGAAAGGCTGTGGTTGCTGCCGTGGATCGCAGGATCCGGGGATACCAGGTGTGGTCCAGCCCCCATACCAGCCAGTGGGAAGGGATGGGCCCAGGAGTGCAGGAGGCAGATAGGAATAAGAGCTTGGCATGCTGCCAAGGCTGCTCTGGGAGGAGCTGATGGCAGAAAATACTGCCCAGGACCTAGCAACCATGACCTCCCTTCCCAGCTATGGTTGGTCAGCCAGTAGTGGCTAGCGCATGGCCGCATCACTCCTGTCTCTGTAACTACAAGACTGGGGTTTGTTAGCCTGGCAGTGGAGGCATCACCTTTAATCCCAGCACTCTGGAGGCAGGGGCAGGTGGATCTCTAAATTTGAAGTAGGGCTGTGCCCCTCTGTAGCCCAAACAGGCTATCCTGTAGCTACGCATTTGCTGAGGTCCGCCTGCTCAGGTTCCAGGCACTCCAGGGCCAGAGGGTCTGCAGCTGCTCTGCAAGTCTTGCATGGGGGCATTTTCTGTGCACCCCCAACAGGCTGGTGCAGGCTTCTCCATCACCACATCCAGTTCTCTCTTCTCTAGACCCAGGGACTAGGTTTTTCTGCCCTGCACGCCCCCCCCCCCCCATCAGTTATACTAAGTTAATCAAGCTTAATCATAAAATTTAACAAAGGAATAGACTTATAAACTTCACTATATCATCAAAATAACTTTTCAGATTTTCTTCTTTGTTCTTTTTAAAGGGTTGGTGTGTGTGTATCTTCATGAGTTTATGTGGAACACATTTGTGCAGGAGCATCAGAGGCCAAAAAGAGCATCAGATTCCCCTGGAGTTATGGATGGTTGTGAGTCACCACAAGGCTGCTGCGAGTTGAGCCCAGCTCCCTGCAAGAGCCAATGCTATAATCCCTGAGCCATTATTCCAGCCCATGTGGAGCTCCTGATCCTCCTGACTCCAGGCCCCAGTGCTGGGATGACAGGTGAGCTCCACCTTGCCTGGTTTGTGTGGAGCTAATAATGGAGGGGGTGGCATGTGCCAGGTAAAGATAACAGACTTAGCCTAAAAGTACATTTTAATTTATTGGAGGTGATGCGCGGGCTGGAGAGATGGCTCAGCGGTTAAGAGCACTAACTGCTCTTCCAGAGGTTCTGAGTTCGAATTCCAGCAACCACATGGTAGCTCACAACCATCTGTAATGGGATCTGACGCCCTCTTCTGGTGTGTCTGAAGACAGCTACAGTGTACTTACATATAATAATAAATAAATCTTAAAAAACAAAACAAAACAGTTCTTCCTATTGTGGACCCCACCCATAATTAAAAATAAATTATTTTTTGGTAGATGCTGAGCATAAGACCTCATTCATGTCAGGCAAACCCTCCCATTGAGCCATATTTCCAGTCGTATTTATTATTCACTCCAGTATTTCCAGGTGTATTATTTGAAATCTTTAAATGTTCATTTATTTTATTTTATGTTTTTAGATTTTGTTTGTTTGTTTGGTTGGTTTTTTGAGACAGGGTTTCTCTGTGTAGCCCTGACTGTCCTGGAACTCACTCTGTAGACCAGGCTGGCCTCGAACTCAGAAATCTGCCTGTCTCTGCCTCCCAAGTGCTGGGATTAAAGGCGTGTGCCACCATCACCCGGCTAGATTTATTTATTTTTTTAAAGATTTATTTATTATATATAAGTACATTGTAGCTGTCTTCAGACACTCCAGAAGAGGGCGTCAGATTTTGTTACGGGTGTTTGTGAGCTACCTTGTGGTTGCTGGGATTTGAACTCAGGAAGAGCAGTCAGTGCTCTTAACCACTGAGCTGTCTCTCCAGCCCCTAAATGTTCATTTCTTGTGGATGCTCATGTGTGTGCATACCACAGTGCCCCTGTAGGGGCTGACTGAAGAGGAATCCGGTCGCTCCCTCCTCCACGTGGACCTAGCCACCAAATTTCAACATATCAGGCTTGACAGAAAGCACCTTCTCCAGCTCCTTCATTATTTATTTTGAGCCAGGGTCTCCCTCAACACCCTAACTTCTCATCTGAACCTCCTCCAACCGCTGGCACCCAGGAATCTTCTTCCCATCTCTGGACATTTCCCATCAGAGTCCACAAGGTAGATGTGGACTGGCCCTCTCGCTGAGCAGGGTCCTTCTGGGTCCCTCTGCTTCATAACCCGTGAGATCCCTGGCCTTTTTGATGGCTGTGTTATGTTCCACTTCAGGAATGGAGCTTGCTCCTTTCTCCAGAGGGTGGGCACTAGATTGTGAATAAAGGGGCATCCACGTTCCTGCAGGAGGTTCTAAGTGGATGGCTGCACTTGCAGAGGCCTGGTCTGCAGTCTTGGCTGTTCCGTTTCTGAACAGCTCTCGGCCCCTCTCTTGCTCTGGCTATGGATATCACAGCCTGCCAGGTAAGGAGAACAGCCCAACTTCCCCCAAAGCCTTGTGATATAATTTGTTTTGGCATTGTGTTGGACTTGAGTGGACCCCACAGAAAGAGTGCTCAGCCACGGGAGTCTGAGACTGAGATATCTGTGGGTGCTGAACACCAGAGGTCCTTTGGACGACCCCTTCCTGCTTTGTCCACTGAGCTCACCCTTTGCCCTATATGTATTTAATCTTTTAAAGAGTTCTATTTGTGTCTGTCGGTGCTGGTGCACGCTTTTGATCCCAGCTCTTGGGCGTTAGAGGCAGGGGGATCTCTGAGTTTGATGCCTGCCTGGTCTACATAGCAAGTTCCAGGACAGACAGGGCTACACCAAGAGAACCTAACTGGAAAACCCAAACAGAACCCCAGACAATACAACAAAACCGATCCCTACTTGTTTGTTTGTTTTTTAAAAGATTTATTTATCTGTTTTATACGAATACACTGTCACTGTCTTCAGACACACCAGAAGAGGGCATCAGATCCCATTACAGATGGTTGTGAGCCACCATGTGAGATTTGAACTCAGGACCTCTGGAAGAGCAGTCGGTGTTCTTAACCGCTGAGCCATCTCTCTAGCCCCCAACCCTATTTGTTTCATGTCATTTAGCCAGGGGCTGGCACAGGTGTGTGCCCGTGGGATGCTCAAGAGTTCCCAGCTGTCGTCATTTGGGCTTCTGGGAGTACTCAGGGACACGATAAATATTTTTTGAGGCGAGGTCAGGCGTCTCATAGTCATTCTAGCAATGCGGAAGTTGAGGCTGGAGGATTGCGTCCAGTTCGAGGCTAGCCTGGCTAGAGAGAGGTATCTCGAAAAATGAAAACAATGAATGCACTGTGAATACCCAGCAGCGTCCGCGCGCTGGGCGCCATTCATGGGGTGAATCATAGCTTCAGGGAGACGTGCCCCACTTCTTCCCCTAACAGGAGCCATGCCTTTCTCGGCGCCCGATCACTAATGTTCCCCCCCCCC